>VWPW01012033.1:94657-215851 GCA_013389825.1 Crypturellus undulatus | reverse complement strand
CCGGCAGCCCTGGGGGGCCGATGGGGCCACTGGGTCCCGCGATGCCCGGGATGCCCGAGGGCCCCTGGAGGCCCTGGGCGCCAGGGAGCCCCGGCTCGCCCTTGGGCCCCACCAGCCCCGGGACGCCCGGCAGCCCCGGCAGGCCCTTGTGCCCGGCTTCGCCCTTGGGCCCCGTGGGGCCCGGCAGCCCCCGCAGCCCCGGGGGCCCCACTTCGCCAGGGAAACCCGGCTTGCCGGGGAAGCCCTGCAGACCCGGCTCCCCTTTGGGGCCCACGGGGCCCGGCGGCCCCACGGCTCCACCTTCCCCTTTGGGGCCGGGGAAGCCGGCGGCGCCCGGGGGGCCCATGATGCCCGGCAGTCCCGGCTGCCCTGGCTCACCCGGAGGGCCCCCCATGCCCGGGGGCCCCACGTGTCCTTTCTCGCCCTTGGGCCCCAGGGGGCCCGGCAGGCCGCCCATGCCGCGGTCGCCCTTGGGCCCGGGGAAGCCCGGTTTGCCCACGCCGGGCAGGCCAGGGGGCCCCGGCAGCCCTGGCAGGCCCTGCTCCCCCTTGCCGCCGGGGAAGCCGGGTTGGCCGGGGATGCCATCCTGGCCCGGCTTCCCAACCCCCGGCAAGCCCGGCGGGCCTTGGATCCCCGGCACCCCCGGCGGCCCCTGCAGCCCCTGCTCGCCTGGGGGGCCGGGTTTACCGATGGGCCCCTGGGGGCCTGGAAACCCGACCATGCCTGGCTTCCCGACCCCCGGCAGTCCCACAGGGCCCGGCGGGCCCGGTAGCCCGGGAGGGCCTTTCAAGCCAGGTAGACCTGGTATCCCGACACCTTTTTCTCCTTTTGGGCCTGGGATGCCAGGGACTCCCGGAGGCCCCTTCATCCCGGGCTCACCCTTGGCTCCCGGCTGTCCTGGCAGGCCTGGAGCACCTGCTTTTCCTATGCCAGGAAGTCCATGCGGTCCCGGTGGTCCTTGGGGCCCAGGTATGCCCATGGGCCCCACCTCTCCCTTGGGTCCCATCTCCCCTCTCTGCCCTGGAGGCCCCATGACTCCCGGCTTCCCAGGCATGCCAGGCAACCCCGGCTTCCCAATTCCAGGATATCCTTGTGGACCTGGCTTTCCTTTGGCTCCTGGCACTCCGTGGCCTGGAAGTCCGGGTGGCCCTGGTGGCCCTCTGGGTCCAGGCTCACCGGGGGGACCTTGCTCACCCCTCAAACCGAGCATCGGCATCTCTGGGAAGGGGGAAGAAAAGAAAGAAGAGAAAACAGGTGGGGAGAGACAAAAGGTTATTGTAGTGTTGTCTTCTGAAAAAGCACAAAGGCAAGTTTAAGGCAACTGTGCTGCTTGTGCTGCCTCCTGGGTTTGTGGGAGCTGCGAATGCAGAGCTGGCCAGCACGTGCTCTTGATGTTTCAGAGCAGGAGGCTCTTCTCACAGTTTTGCATACCCCAAATTTACATGCTCGGTTTTGTTTCCATGAAATAATTATTTGCATCATCTTTGCTTATTTCCAGTAAAGTAAAGCATTTACCACTGTGCATTTACCACTGTTTTCCATGGACCTGTTTTCAAAATACCTTTTAGTAAGTGAAGAAATGCAAAAAACAAACAAATGAACAAGCAAACCCAACTAACAAACCAACCAGCCATTCAGGAAACAAACCCCTGAGCTTAGGGACATTCTGCTTTTTGTCCCATACCATATAGATTCATCTATTCTTAAAATTTTAGAAGCATAAAAAAGCTGATTGATGCCCTCCTGTTACAGGACGAGTTCTGGCATAAAAGTGCTTTGGATGGAGGGGCTTATGTCAAGCTGATCAATTAAATAAAGTTATATGAGCAAGATGGTTATATGCAGGTTTGACTGCATTTTCACCATGGCTTAGTTCATATAAAAGTGATGGTGGAAACCTGCAGCTTTTACCCAGCATTGCTAAGCTACCAGAATGTTTTTATCCAAATCCACACTTTCACGTGTGTTGGTGAACATTTAGCATTTTGGTCAGGGTAATGGGGCTGCTGCTGGGGAGCAGTCCTGTTGGGGATTAGAAGGTTGCCTTTCTAACTGCAGGTTTCTGTGTTAAGTGGAAAGTCTGGTTCTTCCAGCTCCACTTGGTCCATTTTAGTAAGAAATGCAGAGTTTGGGGGAAGGGGACAGCTGAGGTTTCGGAGCCAGCGAATTAACTGCTCTTTGTGAGGCAGAAACCTCCCCTCTCTGCCCATTTTGCGTTTTACGCACATTGAAAACCTCCTTTGCTGGCAGGATGGGCGGATTTGACGTGTTCAGAAGCTCCAAAAATAGGCCCTGGATTCTTCCCTTTCCCACTGAGGCCAGCGGAGGCTGCGGTTACTCCAAACCCTTAAAAGGGCAAAGAGTTATCAAGCCCAAGGTCACGGAGACCGCTCCGTCCCTGCCAGGATTTTAGACCTGGGAGCTTCCCTTTGCATTTTGGACTTTCTTGTTGTTTTCTTCAAGATTCTAGTAATTTTCAAACCATCTTTACTGAATACTGAAAATAAGTGTCAGTGCAGATTTGTGCAGTAATACCCTGTAGGAATGTCTCAGGTGCTGCTACAGAGAGCCTACAGAAAGCTAACTTCATACTCAAAAGAACATTTCCTGTGTTTTCTCTCCCAGTCACAGAGTCAGGACAACACTGTGATATTTCCGTAAACTCTAAGGTGAAGTCAGGAGGCTTTTAATACTTATTTTGTGCCTGGTTTCTGCAGTGACAGCGGCCAGCAGCCTTGCTCCATGCTGCTTATGTACCTGGGGCAAACGAGGCAGCAGGGAGATGCACATAAGAGTGCAGTGCTGGCAGTGGCTGTGCCAAACCTACCCTTTTCTTTCTTTGGAGCCATGTCCTTGCCGAGCAGAGGCATCTGTGGGACCTCCTTCATGTACTGGGGCAGGTGGGGGTACTCCTTCCCGTACTGCATGTGCGGCACCTCCTTCCCCAGGTGCTGCATGGGGATGCCTTCCTTGCCCAGCGGCATGTGAGGTACTTGTTGTCCGAGGGGTTGGTACTGGGGCACCTGGGGCGGCAGCTGCTTGATCCCATAATAGACACCGCCCTGGATGGATCTCACCAGCTCCAGGTAAATGGTGACAGCCGCCGCCAGCAGCTGCACAGGGACTAGCAGCACACCCATGACCTGCAAAAAAAGAAAAAACAAAACAAAACACACCACAGTTAGCAGAAAAGGTTTAAAGGTCTTTGCACTGTGCATTTCCCATGGTGACCAATGTGACCTCCTTGTATTCTGCAGGAAACCGTGCCCAAAGCTCCAAACACTCTCTGGTTTATTTTATGCGTCATCCTTGTGGCTATCCATCCTGCAGGAAGCCCTGCGCCTGTGTTGTAGACTCCTACCTGGTACTACCATAACCACAGGGGTCGTTATCCACACTGGGTTTAACATCGAATTTGGTTCCTCTTTTATGGTTGCTACCCGTATAGCTTGTTTCTACTGCGCTGTGCATCTTGGTAGAAACAGAAGCTGCACCGCAGAAACTGGGTGTCAGCGGTTGGAAATTAAGCGCAGTCTGGGCCAGGCTGCTTGGGGGCACACTGGAAAGAGCGGGGAGCAAAATGTATTTTAGTAGCGTGAATAGCAGGGTTTGAGCAGGGATCTCTTAAAAGGGCTTTTTTTTTTTTTTTTTTTTTNTTTTTTTTTTTTTTTTTTTTTTTTTTTTTTGCTAAGGGAAGTAAGTGATCAACGCCATCTCTGCTGTGCGTTTCCTAGCACTGCAAGCTGGGGTTCTGCAGCTGAAACCTCTCCCCTCGGGCTGTGCTTCGATGCTGCTGGAGCGCTCAGCGGGAGGGCAGGGCCGCCCAGGGGCCACACGGTCCATCCCAGCGACACCTGCCAGCCCCGGGGTTTCTGAGAGAGACGCCGCTTGCTGCGGGCTCCTCCTGCAGGGCCTTTTTCTTTCTCTGCCTTAGCATGAGTTAAGCTCCTGCCTCCTTGTCCCACGCAGCCTTCATGCTGCTTTCTGCACTCCTGGCATTAGCGGCAGGTAAGCAGTAAATCACCTCCTGGGAACTGCCTAGGCAAGCGCAGCTCTGCGGGCAGGCCGAGGCAGCAGCAGTCGCTGCCTGCGCGTTGCGGTTCAACAGCGTCACGGTCCGTGCCCCTGCTCAGCACAGTACTTCCATTTACCTCCGGAGGGTGGGATTTTGGGGAGGGACGTGCATCTGGCAGCCAAGAGTGTGAACAGGCTGCAGAGCAGCACCCAGCCTTCCTGACCGCCTCACGTGAGGCAGCAGGGCTTCAGGCATCAGCCCCAGGGATGTTGGCTCGTGCTTCCCTTGCTAGCCCCTGTGCAGCTTGGCTCAAGCCCTGGGAGTTTTGCTGCGGAGTTTCACAGAGAAACCCTTCCCTGAGTGATTCCTGCTGTTGCTAACTGGATGCCACTGTTAGCTCTCATTTAGGATTTCTCCCTCTATTTTCCTATAGCTCCTCCTAGAGTTTCAAATTGTCAATTCACTTTATCTCCACAAAACACTTGGCAAAATACCGGCTCTTTTCTGAAAACACTTCTCTTTCATTTTGTTCTGTGAAATCTATTTAATCTCTCAACAGAAATTAATGTATGATTATTAGTGGAGGTGTAAACGGGCACTAAATTGAAATTGTATAGAAAATGGCAATTCTGATATTTTCCTATTTTTGCCTTTCAAAATGTTTTTAAAATAACCAAAAGAAGCCAAATTCAGTAATCTTGTCACTGATGATGATAACATTGATTAGATAGAAGACTAAATGTTTTAACAGCAGAAATATTAGTCAGCAAACACTAGATGGGGCATATGTTACATGATTAAATTTCCACTTTTGCTCTTAGGAATTTTAAGATCTAGGTTATAACTAGCTGCTATGTGGCCAGGAAAACCAGAGCCCAGATAGAGGAATTTATAAGTGCAGAGAAAACCCAAGCTCAGTTGCTCATTCCTGCTCAGCAAAGCCATTAAGTGCTTCATCTCCACTGAGTTCAATGTGTCTTCAGCTCTGAGCTGGCTGTTTGGCTGGTTAGGGCTCTAGGATGGAGCAGTTTTGGTTAAAACTCGATGGCAGCTGCTTGCAAGAGGAAAGGGCCTGTGGCTCAGCTGAGGGTGATATTTTGTTATCTTTCTCCACCTGTGTCTTGCTTGGTTTTTAGGCTATGCCCACTCTCTCTTCTGTCAGCCTTCCATTCCTCTACTTGCCGTAATGGGCAATGGGCTGTATCTTTGACTATCTGCACTTGGATAGGGTAGTGCTTGTCTCAGTTGGCAGGAAAAATCCCAGCTACTGAAGAATTTGCAGCTCTGCATCTGTTCTAAATGAGAAGCCGTCTCTGTGTGGAGAGAGAAATGCAGTGTAAACCTAAAAATATGTTAGAAGTCATTGGGTAATTTGGGATTATTATTGAAAGTTAGAAGTACAAAGGACGGGGTGGATTTTGAAGAATGAGGTGATTAAATTAATGCCTTGGCTGCTTGGCTCTTTTGGTGGTCAGTTATTATTATTTTTTTTAAAAAAAGCTTAAATGGAATAAGTGGAAAAAGAAATAGATAAAATTCCTTAGGATTTTGTTTTCTCTTTGCTTTTATTACAGAATGGGTCTTGTGTGCAATTGGGAGCCGTTTAAAATAACTGAAAAAATTCCTATGGAGAGACATTAGTCTGTCCACAGTTCAGGGTGAACTTAACCTCCAAATGATGGTGATTGAACTTGTCTTGGCTGCCAAAGATAATGTAACCCACCTGCAATTCAAACGACGTGACCATAGAGCACACTAGATGTTTTTATGTGTGGAAATTTTGAGGGGAAATTGGGCAAGACTTTTAAGAGATAGGAAGATTCCAGAAAATGAGATGATCTCACTGCATCTGTGTTTTTCTTTAATGTTTTTTTGACTCATCATAACAAAAACCCGCACGGCCTCGAAGTTGCACGTTTGTTCAAATCTATTGATTCTTGTTCCTGGTGCCTGTGATGAGCTGTGGTGGAAGGTGTGGGGCTAGTGCTACTAGATACTCTGGACTAGGCTCGGCCTTCAGCGTTGCAGCTCATGGCTTGTTTCATCCTAGCCAGCTCCTCTAGGGAGTTATCTGTGTATGCAGAGGAGGAAGCCCAAGTGTGTTTGTCTTGCAGGTTGTTTCTGAAAGCTGAGGTGTGTAGCTGTAGTTGGAAAGCCTCTCTTGAAGGCTGCCCGCATCTCTAAATGCCTAGGATCTACTGGAACTATTGCTCTTAGGTTTTGAAAGAAGCTTATAGAGGCCCTGCAATATTTAGGATCTCGAGAATGCATAAATAGCAAAACCAGACTCTCAAGCAGTGACAGCACTTAAGGAAAATACCAGAAGGATAGAAATCTGTGTTAAATATGCAGCCAGAGTGTAAGACTTCCCACGCCTTTCACTCTTGTCTCAGCAATGTAGGGATCATCTCCAAACACATTTTTGCTATACAATCCAGTGAGCTTTCAAAGGTATCTGTCAGCAGAGCAGTTAAGTCAGCTTTGGAATGGGATTTTCCTGGGTTTCTGTCAGAAAGAAAGGACTATATGTCTGTTTGACAGGTATATCAATGCATGCATGCACCTCTTTTTTTCCAGATTTTGGGAAAACCAAACTTTACCTCAACTCGTAATGTCTAAAGAAAGATAGGAGAAGTTGCCTTGACTTACTGCTTCAGAGATGGTGTACACCTCGGGTAGCATTCAGTGTGACCTGTTTTGCTCTGATCATTCAGATTTGCTCTAATTGTTCAGCAAACACTTGCTTTACCTAGGCTGAGGCAAGCAATTTGAGGACAGAGTGGGGGAGCACATCCTACAGCACAGTGCTCAGCTGATTGTGTGTGAATGCATGTGGTTTGCTCTCTGGGTGAGAGAGACTGCTGGTCTGTGGAAAAAAAATGCATTTTTACGTGTGAAGCTCAAGTGAGAATGTTTCTCAATCATCTTTTCTGGCATAGATTTTCTCCTGAGAAAACAAGGAAGGATCTCCCTCTGGCTATTTGCAGTTGTCAGTAGAAACTGCAGACAAAACAAAATGTACCAGTGGTCATGACACTTGAACTAATATGAAGGAATAATGGTTGTTTAAAGCTAACTGTGCAAAGAAGGTATGGAAACTGGGATGTCTGCCCCATGGGTCTTGAAATCGCAGGTGGTCTTGCAAAGAGTGGAAGCCAGACCTTGATTAACTAGTTACAGTGTTATAGGGAAGTAATTGCACTTCAATTGAGTTAAGTGATATTTACTTTACCCTGCCTGAGAACTTCAAATATATTATCCCTGAGACTAAGCCTAAAGGCTTCATTTACTGCATCTTGACTTTTTTATTTTGGTAGTCAGTGACTTGCTGTGTTTCCTAAAGATACATGTGGCATGGAGAGCAGGTCTCAGTGACCTGAACTCCTCTGCCACAGAGTGCTTTCCATGGGACCTACCTACATCAGTGGGGACTTGTTTCCCACAGTGCAGAGGGGATTTGCTAATGCTCAGGTTTCAGCATGGAAAAATGACTATTGCAAAACCCATGGAACAAATAGCAACTCTGCAGAGCCTGTGTCTAGCAAGCAGCTGCTAAAACTGTTTGGTGCAAAAAGCTAAATCATCTATGATGTTTTTGACTGGAATATTGCTTGTGGCTTTAGACATACAGGAGCCCTCAGTGGTCATTTCCCTTTGCTGTCCCCAAGCTCACAGGCATGTGGCAGCACAAGCTGAGTGCAAAAAAAAAAAAAAAAAACGGCCTGGAGGAGGAAGGCTGTTGAGACAAGATAATGATCAATTTGCTGTTTTCATTCTTTGTATTACTTGAACAAGCTTGATTACAAATTAACCTACACCGTATCTGTTTTGTATAGATATTGTTCCCTAACCTTCCCATATGATATACATTCAGGTACGCACATACATGCATCTATTGCACATTTCTTTGGTTGTGGCTGTGTACTCTAAAGAGCAACAGATCCACACCTAGACATTTGTAAGGCATTTCGTATTTGTAAACTATGTAAGCAAGTTAACTTTTTTCAAAGACATTTAGCACAGGCTGATAGGAGCAGCTGTAGAGGAGGAGCATTGGATGAAGCTGGTGTTAATTCATGTATTGCCACTTCACCCCGGTGAGTAGCTGGAGCGACTCCCATGGACGGGGGATGTCTTCGTATATGAAAAGTGAAACCTGTGCCTGGTTTCATTCTTGCAAGCTGTACAGCAATGCATAAACTATGTGGATGGTAATCTTTCTAGTAGCACAGAGTTGCTCAGTTTTTAAAGACACAATTTCAAAACTTAATTTTGTTTAAAATTAACCTTTGCGTCTCTGATCTCTTTTGAGGACTAATTTGTCAGTCGCTGAAGGGACCTGAGGATCTCCGTGCTGCATGGAGACTGAACATTTGGGGGGAATTCCTATTTTCAGAGGGGTGGAAAAAACCAACATTCTAGACAAATAATTTTGAATTTGCTCAGTGTCCTGGTTGCCCTTTAAGGCATACATGACCATTGAATGTAAAACACACTTTTTTCCCAGTGACAAAATCTTGTTTGGCAAAGGCAGACATATGCTTTCAAATTTGCAATCAAAATAAACTTAGTTTAGGGATTATCTTTCTGAAAGCTCACTGCTAACCATGTTAGCTTGACATGAAGACAGGAAAATATAACTGGACAAATTTCCTGTTCAAGTTAAGCCCTTTCATAATACAAAACAAGGCTAACTGCATTGATTTAATTTTATTTTCCTCAGTAACAAATGCAAGGATGGTGAAGGACAGCAGTCTGTGTGATGGGACGTTTTTCATGGTTGTTCTAGGCCTGGCTTTTACCTAAGCAATTTTGAGGTCCTTCATCATTTTCCCTTTCGCCATGTCTACAATTACGTTGAAGATAATACTTGTTTCTTTAGCAGACAGGTAGTTTGCCTTACTAGTTCTATAATGGTCTGTATATGCAGTAGGAAAGAGATCATGGCAAACTAAGAGTGATGTTAAAGGTAACCCTGTGGTGTCTCTTGTGGGACTCTTCCACAGAAACCAAGCTTCGTTTTTGTGTTTTTTCTTTTTTCCACTCCTTTCTTCACTGTCCCCTCCAAGGAAACAAAGTAGTGTTGGAAGTCTGTGTTCAATTTGGATTACCAAGAAACAGTTATTATTTAGTATGTTAAAAGTAAATTAAATCATATTTTGCTCCAGGTCTAACAACTGTAACTGATTATCATGTGGTATTTAGTAAATCTAAGACAGTTATAACAAGGTTTGTCACAATAAACATTTTTTAAATGTACCCATGCATAAACCTGCAGCTAATGGGGAATATTCAACATGTGGTGAATGTCCATTTCTAATTTTTTAAAATTCAAAATGGTGCCTGAAGTGACTTTCCTAGAGAAGTGTGAAAACATGTAAAATAGATGGCATAGTCTTAGGGGAAAAAAAAAAAAAAAAGATGAACAATAAGCTAAATTTGACTTCAGTGATATTTATATGGTCTTTTCTTGCAATGCTGGGGGGTTATCTCTGTTCGTTTTTGGAAATGAATCTACACATGGATAGAGGCAGTTGCTTTGGTCTTCCCCAGATATGTTTTTCATGTGCTCATATTGGATTGTAACCAAGCAATCCTTATGAAAATGGCACCCTTACTTTCCTCTTCATCTTGCTTCCAGGATGCATAACTATTCCAATATACATGTATATGAACATATTTGTCTGCATACCCTTAGGTATCTGTACATATGTATGAAAACACAAAGAACTGGAGGTGACCATGATGAGAAAGGAGGAATTAGGCTGTGCAGACTGAATTATACCATCCTCAGTCTTCGCATCCAGGCTGCTGGATGCATACCTAGGTGCACCTGGCCAGGCTTTCCCATCTCTCTGGTCATACCGAGTTTGGTACCACACCACAGACTCCAAGTCCCAGGCCATGGGCCCTAGCAGTTAAACAAAAACATGGAGCGTGAGGGCCACGATGGCATTCAGATGTTTGGCTTGAGCTGACTCTGCTAATGCACTTCCAATGGCCTCCTAAGGGTCTCTGAGCACCTGGCCCAGGAGCTGTTTGCTGGAGAATAGCTGCAGGCTGAGGGTGGTGGCACTGCAGGGAGCTGAGACAAGGATGAGCAGGCTGGGCAGAGCCAGGTGGGTGCCTGCAGTCCCCAGGGCTGTGTGGTGTCATGAGCTCAAACTGGTGTTTGGGCTCAGCGTGAGGAAGGAGGGACCAGCCTGGTAGGGGGCTGGTGACGGAAGAGCCTGCAAGTTTAATTATGGGACTAGAACTGACTGTATGTGGCATTTGGCAAATATCTCTTTCCGAATCTGCCTGGTCTCTGCCATGCAGCATGCACCTTTCTTCTGCTTTGTGCTCTTCAATGGGCAGCTGGCTTTAGTGGAGGTCCTTGAAGGACTGGCCACTAACTCCCCATTTGGCTGCATGAGGCACATAAAGCTGGATCTGATTACCCGGGACACACAAAGTGATCAAAGCGTGGTGCTGTCTGCCTGCTTATCAGCACGTAATCCCTCCTCTGGCAGCGGGCCCAGCGCTGGAGGCCGAGGCCATCCACGCGTTTCTTTAATGCACGAACTGAGGGCTCCTTCTCCAAAGCCACGTTGCTACTGCATCCCGCAGGAAAAGCTCCCGGGGCTCATGGTCACTGACACAGGCGGAGGGATTTGCCTTATCGGATGCAATGGGCTTGCTGTGTGGAAATGCTTGCTGTCCTTGGGAGCATGGCTTTGCAGTTAAGCAGTACCCTCCTGGGAATGTGGTGTCAGTTTTGTTGCTGCTGTGTGTGTTGGGGGGCATAACCCTCCTGGCTATATATGATTTTTTGTAATGACAATGATTTATCTTCCTTGCAACATCTCTAATTATCATCTATTTATTGAAATAAATACTAGGTAGTGAGTACAGTTATCTGTGACTATAACTTAAGGAGGGTGGAGGTGGCTGTTTTTCCAACCTGCCTCAGACTAACTTAGCTCTGCTTGGTACCAAACCTGAAGAGACTAAGCAAAACTTGCCAGAATCTGTCTTGAGATGAAGGAAACTAATGTCGTATCGGAGAGCTGCTGGGTACCTCTGTAGGTTAATGCCAACAGAAGAGCATGATGCAGCAGCACGACGTCCTGCGACACTTGCTCTGCTGTTTATCGGTTCCTGCTGTGGGTGGCATGGACAACTGCTTTGAAAGGGTTGAGTTCTAGACTCTGGTATCAGTGATAAAATAGCTTTATGGATCTGAGAAGTCCCTGCATTTCCCTTCCTCTTCCCTCTTTCAGCTCTGTACACATACTGA
The DNA here is from genome assembly GCA_013389825.1 of Crypturellus undulatus. Taxonomy (NCBI): domain Eukaryota; kingdom Metazoa; phylum Chordata; class Aves; order Tinamiformes; family Tinamidae; genus Crypturellus; species Crypturellus undulatus. The sequence continues at coordinate 204,557 of VWPW01012033.1, read as the reverse complement.
GGCAGTTAAGTGCTTTACAGGCAGTCACTGGTTAATTGCCAGTGACAAGGTGTCAAGACCTTCAAATCTCATGAAGAGTTTGATTTTGGACACCCAAATCTTTGGTTGAAGTTTTTGTTACATGAAAGTTTCATGTGCCCCTTCATAGTGACTGTACTTCAGACTTGCAACCTAGACAGCATTTGCTTTAACAGTCCTGGGAACTTTTCAGTGATAAAGCAAGAAATCTGGGCAGGAATCTGAAGTACTTGGCTTGGTCTTCACTTGAAAAAAAATGTTCTCTATTCCAGTTGCAATTCTTAAGCTTTCTTGCCATAAAACTTGCTTGATTGCCTCTCTGAAGCTGGCAAAGCCCAGTGTTGTCTGCTCATTTTCTCACTCTGATAGTGTACAAAATGTGTTTCCTTAGCTCTTGCTCTCACATTGCTTCATGACTTTTTTCCCCTCAAACAAAAGTGAAAGAACTTGGAGAATGCTTTAGAGATGAATTGTTACTACCAATATTTCTGCTCCCTTGGCTTTGATGAGCCTGTCAACAGAGAGCAGTTTGCCTCTATTATTTTTCTTTTGCTGTGTTCTGACTTTACAGCTCCCCAGAACCAAAGCCCAGTTCAAGGGTGACACAAACAATTTAAAATTTCTACAATGTTTTTCTTGAAGGAGGGGAGAAAAAAAACACATAAATCCAAACCTCTCTGAGAAGATTTTTTGGAAGAGTATCTGTCATTAGGAAGTCTTTGCATACTTTCCCTACCTTTTGGAAGAAATTAGCTTGCTTTAAAAGGTTAAGCATACCAGGCTACTCCAATCAGATGGACATTGGGGAAGAACATTTTTAAAATTAATTAGCATCAGTTATTTTGCCATTTTATTGCCAAATATTACAGATATTTCATATTTGTTAGGATGTGCTGATCTGGGTCGTGCCCTGACAACTGTTCTTTTCACACAGATCAAGCAGTTGCTATTTTGTGATCCTGTTTCCTACAAATGTGATGTTTTCTTGCTATTCATGTTGATGACAAAACAGCAACAAAATCCAAATGCACATTCAGTTAAGCTATTTAGAAACTGGACTTGTGGAGAAGGAGAGCCCAGGGCAATGGAGGCCAGTCAGCCTCCTCTCCATGCTCAAAGAGAGGCAGTGAAAGCTGGGCTGGTCTAGCCTGGAGAACAGAAGGCTGGGAGTGGATCTTATCAACATGTGTGAATGCCTTAAGGGAGAGATTCAAGAGGATTGATTCAAATTCAAGAGGATGGATTCAGACCCTTTTCAGGGTTGGCCAGCAACACAAGAGCAACAGCCACAAACTGAACCAAGGAAGTTCTGTCTGAGTCTGAGTAAAAAAATCTGGACTGCGAGGTGACAGAGCACTGGCACAGGTTGCCCAGAGACTCCTTCTCTGGCAATACTCAAAACCCAGTGCTGTTTAATCTGGGGGACAGATTATGGTCTGACAAACTGCAGGTTGCTGGATTTTTGACAGTGGATTTACAGGTGTAAATCTCTTCTGCTGTGCGTACAGTCACCCCCAAAACATAGCCTGCTGCTCTATACTGCCACCATGGGTGAACTACATACATACTGAGACTGTCTCTTTCCATCTTGCATGGCAAGTAAAAAAACAGTTCTTATTCAAATACACTTAATGATACAACCACTTGACTAGTCAAAAGTGAAATGGGCAGGGAGTGAAATTGTTGAAACTGTTGGTACTTGTTAACAGGTACAGACTTTTCCCAGGTCAGGCCTTTTCAGTTTACAGATAGAGAAATAAAGGTAGCTTGAAACCATCAAACAACTTTCAAGCCAAGTTTTGAAACATGCCACAGAGGTCTGAGTTGCTAAATGCTAAGAGCAAATGTTTAGCTTGCTTCTGCAAATCATAGCAGAGGAAAAGAATAGTTCTGAAACATAATTTAAGTAAATGCTTAATTTAAATAAATGCTTATCTTGGATCTATGCAAATATGCATTGTCATTTAAAAGTCTGTGCAAACTGAAAAATAAATCAAGTTTGGGTTTAGGGATTATTTTTTCCTAGAAGTTTTGACTTGACTTTCTTTGGGGTTTGATCCTAAAGATGCCCTGGTAGAATCGCTTCCTATATGTGATCTTCCAATATGTGAAACTTCTTTTGTGATCTAATGTGCTTGGGATAGAAGCGCTGGAACTGCTGTATGCTGTATGGAATTGCACCGTGGAGTAAGCCAGCCAAGAGCTAAAGGAAATCAAAGTTGAGAACTGACCAGTTAATGCTACCACTCAAGTTTCCCAGATCTGCTTTAAGAGAAGCAATGCAAAATTGTGTTCAGAATTAGGCATTTGAACCTGTAATCATTGGTAAATGTGAGAAGAAGAAATATAAAGGATATAAAATGGTCAGAGCTCAGCTTTCCTCATTAATTTTCTTTAAATGCCTGCATAAGGAATTGTCATTTGCATTTCTGTGGTATCCCAACCAGGATAAAGGACTGCTCCAGTGGTGATGGGTAGGTGACCTGCTGCACAGCTGCTGCATAGCTGCTGCACAGCTCCTAAATAGCATCTCTTACACCTGCCTACAGCATGGCAAAGCAGAGGGGGCCTTTGAACCACACAGGGAAATAGAATTGTAGGGATGGGGGGAATAAAACATTTTAGTCTACAATCCAAGGCCCCAGGTAGAGTCAGCAGGCCCCTAAAGCCCTTTTCAAGGGATGCTTGGTCTGAAAGCACAAACCTCTCTGAGTGCACGGAGGGGCCTTGGGGGTTGCCTGAGTGTGTGGGCAGCTTTGAGGCAGGGTCCTGTTTGCCCCTGTTACCTTCCCCAGGCCATGGCAGTTTGCTGCTCCCCTGCTGCATGGGGAGGGGATGGGGAAGAGGTGCTTGAATTGCCTCTGATCAAGGGAGGGCTTAACCTGTGCTTTTACAGCCTGGGTAAGTGACTGCTCCAGCTGCTGAGCTCTTTGAAAGGAAAAAAAAATGACACACACCTTCAAAAAGAGGATTTCAGACTCTAAGAACATAAATCCACAGGAGAGCTGGGATTTAGGATGATCTGCAGTCTTCAGCTTTTCCTATTTGGCTGCCTTGGGCAGCTCCCCAAACAGTGGCTCTTGTGAATCCCCCTCTGAGGCACTTAACTCTCCTTGGATGCCGAGACTCCATACGTGCACGTAATTCAGGCATGTGGACTGCATTAGGGGGCCAGATGCACACATCCCTTCATGGATTACGATCTGAAAGAGTCTATATCCTCTGTTATCAGTCAATTAAGGCCTCTATTTTCCCCTGCCAGTTCTCCCTTTTATTTTAAAATCCAAAACACACACACATATCATATTTAATTTTCCTTCTGTCTGTTCAAGGGAGTGGTTGAGGCAGGTGCTAGCTATTTCCAAGATGATACCACTAAGGCAGGAGTGGCTACCTTCATAAGATCTGGAGTTACAGACCCTGGTTCGCTGTAGTGAAATCATGTTCTTCCCTGCAAGCTTTCACCACCTCGTTCTTGCTAGTGAGTTCACAACTGTGTATATCCAGGCTGTAGCCAAATCAAAAGAAAATCCCCTAAACAGAGATTTGGCTAAGAAGGGAAAGAGCATCTTGTTTCTTCAAGAAGAGAATGAGTATTAACAGTGCTTATACTGATGTCTGCTTGTTTTGTGGAATGGTGCACCTCTTAATTTTCAGTTAATATAGTGCTAGGTTGAGAAACTTCTTTTCAGATGTTAGCAGAAAGCATGTATTCTTAATAAAATATTTCTGCTGGACTGTGTGAAAGATTCCTTTAACCACACTAAGCAACGAGACTATCCACAGTATGTAATTACAGCCCATGGGCTCAGAGTTTGTTTAGACAGACTTTTTTATTTAGAGCTGAGCTATATTTCCTGAAAATTGCTGCAAAATTCTCAAATTAAATATGAGGGTGCTCGGATCCTGCAGGACTGAGTTCCTGTAAGCGACTACACTCAAAAGCTGTGCTGCTGAACTCATCCAGGGACTGATGCCTCCAGCACCTAAAGTGTTTGCAGCTTTGAGCTCCAAGCCCTTCTGAGGTCTCATTTGGCAGGGGCAAGTACTTGGGGCAGGCTGCAATTTAGGCTGTGTTTAGGGTAGGGGCACTTTATTGGTGTAAGGTCACTGCATGGCAATGTGCTTCCAACGAAGCAGCAGCCCCAGCAGCACATTTGAGTGTTGTACACACGTGCGCGCCTGTGCACACAAACAGAACACACTGTAACAAGTAAATAAATTTAAAAAATCAAACTCCAAAGTCAGCAGCCTTTGCTGGCGTAGCACGTTACACTGCTGGCCAACAGGACCACGAGCCAGGGGAAGACGTGCATCAAAAAAAACTAGGAGAAGAGCAGAGGAAAATGTGCGAAAATTAACTGTGATACCAGAGTTTTAATAACAGTCTGATCAGCAAGGAGTTGTAATCTAGTTTCTTGCCTCATTGATTTAAACTTTGATAAGCAGGGAGTGACTATGATGCCCCCTGAAGAACAAGAGTTGTGTAACCTGTGGGATTGTATTTGGCAATTTGTAGTGCTTTGTTTTGACACCTTTTCTATCAGTGGTTGTTGAAACCAATGTTACCAAGGTGGGAAGTAAGGCAGATTATCGGGGAGTTTTTATCTGTTCATTTAAAACATTAGTAGGCAAAATATAGGAAACTACTGCCACGTGGCAGTGCCTCTCCTTTTAAATGCAGATTTGGAAGAATGTTTTTAGAATAGTAGCTACAGAAACAAAATTTTCACCATCCTCTTTTTGTTTTCCCCCCAAAATTATCACTAGTAGCCAAAGTCATTGAGAATTTTTTTAAAAAAGAAAGCATGCAGTATCTTTTATTTTCTGACAATTTTGTCTCTTGCCTACTTATGTGGATGTTTAAGTCTGGGATCACCTGTTAATGTATGCTTGTATAAATACCATAAATCACTCTCAGGAACTACTTTTAAATTCTGCCCCTGTCTGTCCTTTCTTACAGTTCCTTATTTTACTTTTTTATGACTAATAGCTAAATCTTGTTTTATCCTGTCTTATACTCAAATTTATTCCCCTAATGATGCAGAGTCTCTTAACAGTAGTCAGTTGAAAAAAAATTACATCACTGATATTAAGAAGATGATTATGTACCATTATATCTTTGATTTGGAACAAAAGCCTTAAATGTGACCCAAAAAATATGCTCATCTTTGAAGGACTAATACATATCAAGTCATCCAGAGTAAGAAAAATTTATGCATTCGTCCTTTCCCTTCCACTTGAAGTGATCAGTATATTGGGACCATACAACACTAGTATGGCATTCATAATATATTAGTAGTTTTTACAGAAAAAACTGCTTATTTTTTTACTTAGGAATGCCAAGTTATTGACACAATACTGTTGAAGAATTTTCCTGGCTCGTATTTCCTTGACACCTTCCAGTCTTTGGGCCAGAGAAAGCTAGAAATGGTTGTCTAAACTTAACATTTTTATGAATCGTTCTGACTCTGTAGAGGTTTGTTTAGTAATTCTTTTCGCAAAGATCTGTGACAAAAAATACAGTAATCTAAATAGATACGAAGGCAAATTTTATATGGTAATGACTAACTAACTTTGACAAACTGGTATCCCATCAGTTCTTATATATTAATTACACTGCTAAATATTTTTTAAAGTTTTTTAAGAATATTTCCTAGACTTCAGTAATTCAGGCTTTCACCATTGTTATTAAAAAAAAAAAAGTTGGAACAGATTTTTCTCAAGTGGCTCAATTACATCCATCTGACTATCAGCAACATTAGAAGCATGTGAAATTCGGTAATTGGGGAACGGGTCACTGGTGCAGATGAGTAATTTGACATATACAGATATTCCCATTAATTTCTCATGAGAACCATGTAAGAGAACCTGTGTATTGTTTTCTAATTATTAACTGCCTGGGTATGAGTCATAAAATATTTATATACCCAGACAGTAGACCATCATAATCAAGCAAAAGCACAATGAGATTTAGCTCAATTAATAACTGTAGAATTTGGCTGAGCGTTATTACATTCTTGGCAGTAGGGAAAACTGGACTTTCCAACAGCAAGTGCCAATGCAAAATGTATTGGCAAGGAACAAATGTCAGCTTAGATCTATGAAATTCCCTTTTTTCAAGCAGTAAAAGTGGAATTAGTCTGGTTTGTATTAGCATAAAAATACCCAAACTCTGGTGTACTACTGTGTAGCTAAGTAAACAGGTATCCTTTACTGGCCCAAATTCTGTCCTTGGTTTTGCTAATACATGGTCTGAGGTGGAGCTAAATCAGATTTATAGCCACAATAAACACTGCCATTGTGCCCTGATTCTTCTGTGTGCTCCATTTATTGATACTAATATTCTTCAGCTCACAGTGGCTAAATGTGTGCTGCGAAGTGAGCAGCAGTGGTTGTTACAGAGCCTGTTTTACTACATTACTGTTTTACTATATTAAAGACCGGTGGGTCTCTAGCGATGATATTTAATGGGATGTCACAAATGAATAACTTTGCTTTGCCTCTCTATTTGAGGAAAGAAAGATTTCGTAAGATAGATGAGCTGGAAGATAAACGAGGGAGTTGCTTTCCTTTAACTTTTGTTTTAAAGATGATACTCATTTTTCTTCCAATCATTCTTTTCATCTACTATCCCAAATTCTTCTTGGAATTTGGGCTGCAGATCTGATGAGAGCAGACATGATTTCACATATCTGGTATCATTTTTTTAGTTGGTGACAAAAATCCCACTTAATTACGTGAAGGCTGCCTTTGGATATCTCTGATATGCAGCCACACAGGCAGGAAGAGGGTGGAATCTATGAAGTAAATCTGCCAGATTAAAAATACATACTTAGGTTTGGACTTGGCCATTGTTTTCCAAGAAGCTCCCCGGAAACCATGCATATGGATCCCATTTCCTTCAGAAGTTTGCTTGAAACCCTCACGAAGTCAGCGCTTCGCACTTCAAAGCTCCCTGGTGGAGATATAGATAGGAGTCGGGCCACAAAAGCTCCGCTCCTGTCCTCGGCTGTGGCTTAACCGATGCTGTGGCGATGCGCCCTCGCGCCTGCAGAGAAGCCCCTCGCCCTGCTCTCTTGGAGGGCTCTGGGGGCGAGCGGCAGCGCCGCCCTCGGGGCTGCTAGAGGCCCGAGAGGTTGTCTGTGCGCTGGCGTTTCTCCTGCTGTTGGGATGTGTGGGGAAATTGCTGGGTTGCAGAAGGCCACCAGTACACATGAAGCTCACTGAATGCTATTCTCTAACAAAAGCATTATTTTGTAAAGCGGGGGGGGAAAAGTACAAATGTAAGCACATGCATGTGTTTTTGATATTTGGATCTATTTAATTGTATCATTAGCTTGGCCAAATAACCTGACATGGGCAAGTGTGATTTTGGCTTTCTTAGAATTTAACCAAAGTGATCGCATGTATTGTGTGCTGGCTACATGCATGCACTATTAAGCTTGATCTTTGTGCAATCAAAGGAAAAAATAGTGCAAAAAAGCATTGGAAGACCCAGGGCTTCTAAATATGTTAAACTCATTGCAAAAGACACTTGAAACGTAGTGATCATCAGTCTTGCTAATGCTTGGTGATGATACCTCATTGAGTAAGAGCAGTGGTCCTAAATATTTGTAAAGAATTGCAGTGGTGCCATATGCCTTTTCTTCTAAAAGTAAAATGTAGATGATTCCTTGGGAATCATCTATAGTCGGAAGGCTATTGCATATTAAAATCCGCATCTACAACTCTGTCCAGCTGTGTGCTGCCAAACCAAACACATTAAAAAGGAGCTGAGGTGGCAGTGTCTAGGTCCAGAAAAACCAAGATACTTCAGATATAATGCTACCTATTTTGATGTTGAAGCTTGAATGTCACTGCAGTGCATTGCAGTATAGAGACTGCCCCGCTTTGCCTCTCTGCCACAGCTTCTCATGGGTAAAATGAGGTTAAACCCCCTTATTCAACCCCAAGGGGTCTTGCAAGAAGCACATTATGCATTTTATTGAGAGGGATAGAATAAGTAATCCAGTTTCTCTTATCTTTCTCATATTTGTGAATGGGTATTATGCTAATTTAGGGAGAGAAAACACTTTTATTGGCATCAGTTCTTTTGTCTTCTGCAGCTGTCTCTGTGAACCTCTAAATAAAATCACACAGAGACCACAAGTCAGTCTCAATGGCCAGACACATTTATTCAGGTTCTCTTCAGGGCTAAGAGAGCTGAAAGAATAAGCTTTCATCAGAATGTATTTGTCAAGAAGATGAGCACTCAAGATAAACACTACAGCTGATGCCAAAAAAGAAATTAAAACAGGACATTCTCTGCACGTGGTTTGTTTAAGCAAAATCAGATGGATTTGCCTACCAGGACACCAGGATTGGAGCTGCTTTTTTGTGCTAGGTGCTATATTTTCTCTGCCGTTTTTTTTTTCTGACTTTACTCTTATACCTATGAGAGTGTCTGAAGTGATTATTCATATTGTTCATTCCACTTCATCCTTGCTAATTAGAATGCTATTTGCAGGTCAGATGGACGCGCAAGTGAGCCAGTTTTTCTGAGAACTTCAGTGTAGTAGACAAATTCTCTATACAATTCCTTCTTCGGCATTTATTGCCTACTCTGAATAAATGCAGTGCAATAACTCTGTTTAAACCTATAAACACGCATCCCCCTCTCCTTTGCTTTTAATGACATCAGCTTTCTAGCACGTTGTGTTTCTACTCTCTGATGCCATGCTTGTGAGTGAAGGAGCTTGAAAGCAGCAGGCCGGCTGGTGTTTGTGTGGCTGTGTGAAGGAAATATTTTTATTCCTAAGGACGAATTGCTCTTTCTGCAGCTGTGATTTGACACGTTTTTCTCATTAGCACCTCAGCCACACGCTGGAGGCCTCTTAGGCTTAAAGCAAATGCCCCTATATGGGGCAGCTCGGGACCGCGGGCTCTTACGGGCGCCACCGGTTTTGTAAACCCTTCTGTAGCCCTACTAGGTATCCTACTGCAAATGGACTTGGTATTTAAAGCCTGTCTTAAATAATGTTTCTGATAGCAGTCCAGATGCAGTCACTGAAACTTCGGACAGAGGAGCCACTCTTTATGCATCCTCATTTGCGAAGAGGCTGTTAGCAGATACGGATAAGAAATGGAGCCCGCTGCCTCTCGGAGGGGCTTGTAGGGACAAGCACTTCTCACCCCCTTGTATACAGTTAAGGGCTGACAAGCGCTACTGTCTAGGAGTGGATCCGTCAGTGTGGGAGACGTGCTGGGTTTTCCTGGGAAGCACTGCGTTGGGACGTGCGTCCTGAGGGAGCTGCCCCGTAGGTGGCGCGAGCGAACCGCTCTAGTGCACGGCACCGGCCTTCCCGGTACGGCTTCTTTAATTATTAATAATATTGTTTTAAGCAAAATGGTAAAACATCAGAGTCCTTCATAGAGGTGCTACTGGACCTGGCAATGCTTCCACCCGGAGTTTACTGGGGCACATTCTTGCAGGAGCCACAACCACTGGGCATGTCACAATGAAATATAAAGGGTTTTTTTTTTATCAAAGACATAGTTTTTAACTTAATAGTGTGCATTTGAGCCCTTCGGGAGTGCCCCCTCATCCCTAGCTGCTGCAGACATCAACAGACAGGTCAAGCTTGCAAACAGCTTATTCATGGTATTGACCATGGCAAAGATTACATGATTTGAGCATTAGTAGCTTTTACTCCTTTCTGGTGTCCTGTCTTTTAATATTTGATTTTTTTCCCCAAAAAACTTCCTCTGGTTCAGCAAAGGCCATGAAGTCTATTTTCTAGCTGTCCTAACAGTCTGCTGTGTTGGAACGTGCTTTGCTCTGAGTGCACAGAACCTTGCACAGATTTTTCTGCTGCTTCGTAGAAAGGGTGAAGAGCAGCCCTTTGATCTTAATCTTTCCATACTTAGTGAAGAAAGAGAGTGCCTTTTCAGGGTGTCTACAGTTGATACGCGCTTATACCTCACATGGAGGGGTCAAGTTCATTCCTGTCTAGGTTTAATCACACATGAAATAGTGTTGATATTCCACACGTGGCTGCAGTAGGAGGAGGTAACACACGGCTGCAATTCCAGAGATTTACTCTGCTCTGCTCAGTATTGCTACGCCTGAGAGCAAAATCCTCCATATGTAGATAAAACTCAGAAGAGAAAGGAAGTCAAAGGAGGACTGTCTGTACAGACCTTCTGTCTCTAGTTACTCGCAACCACTGACTAACAGTATTGCACTTTTAAGCCAGGCTAAGCCAGGTGGAATAGACACTTGTTTTCAGGTGCTATAAAGAGAATCCAATGAAGGAACTCAAGAACAAAAAAGGTTTTTGTAACTCGAGATAGAGAAATAGGTGTCTTGAGAAGACCAAGTAGGAGAGTTAGAGAAATGGTAGAGAAAGTGCAACTAAATCAGGGGAATCAAAGAGCTGTCTTAGAAGGAAAGGCTAAAAAGGCTCTGGCATATCACTTTGGAGAGAAGAAACCTGAGGAGTGATGTGATTGAGGTCTGAAAAATCCTAAATCGGATATAAACGGTGCACACTGCACTGCTTTCATCAAGTGTTGCAATATAGAGCTAGGGGCGTATGTGAAAATAGCAGAGAATTGTATTAAAAGAGATACAACAAAGATACTGCTTTAAGTAGGTGTATGGTGAATTAAAACCTGCTGCCAGAGGCAGATGTGGCATCTCCTAAATCTCCTGCAGTGGATATGAACCACAGAAGGCCCTTCCATGCACTCCTTAAACAGCATCTCTTTTGTGATGTTCAGAGTGGGACTACTGGCTTGAAGCACCATTGGTCTGACTCAGGACCTAATGTTCCTAAAGCTTCTTTTCTGATGCGGCTATTCCCCTGCTATTTCTACTTGGTGTTGCTGTTGTTTTATTATCCCTTTAAGAAACAGGTGACTATTTATTCCCCAAAACCCACCAAGTCCACTTGGTGGATAGTTGATAGAGCTGTTTTGTTCCTGCCGTACTTGCCAGGAAGGCTCCTAAATCCTATTTTTGTCCTTCAAGGCTAGATCTCTCAGGAGGGAGTTGTTCTGTTACATGGAGTTACTCTGTTATTTGGAGACCAAATAAGTGGTGTCTGGTTGACCTGCAGTCCTGATATAGACCAGACATCTGTACACTAATAGTCTCTGAGTAAGGTCTGGTGGGCTGAACCTGTTGAGGTGAATCTCTGTAGAGTGGAAGCACTAATCTTGTATGTGTGCATAAGAACCATGGCGTAGGATTGAAAGAATAGTCTCTACCTTTGGCTCTCTCATCCTACAGGTAGTCCTAGACCACTGATATGGTTTGGGTTACATGGACGAAGCAAAAATTTTGGATGTGCTCCAAAGCCATGGCAAGGAGATGTGCTATAGTTGAAGCCTGGTAAAGGGTGGAAAAAAAGCCATTTTGGTCTTCACAGCGGACGCACCTGTATTTGTGATACATTCTCCACCATTGTGGTTCTTTTAGTTTCACAGCACCTGTAGCAGGTAAACTGCCTGAGCTTAAAGGACAAGGTGGGCCAAGTATCTCGAGCTTTGTAGTTGGAGACACTGCCAGATGTGCCATGGGGAACTAGAGCTACCTGGAGAATCCCACTAGGCACCTCTTGGCACTTGCAGGAACCCCCAGGAGCTTCAGCGCTTGTTCATCACAATGTGCACAGCAAACTCCTTATGGGCTGTCACTTTGGGATGGGTCAGGGGTTGCAAGGGCAGGAGCTCGAAGTAAAAGCCTCTTGTGAAGGTTAGAACTCCCCTTAGAAAAATATATCTCAAACTTGATCTGTTTTTACTATTTAATTCTGTCCACCCTCTTAAGATGTCTTTGAATATTCCAAGCTCAGGGATACCCGTCCTCAGAGAAGATTAATGTGGAAGTAGCCCACTGGGTTTCTTGCTTTGACAGTACAAGTCTGAAAAATTGGAAGTAATGATTTTGCAAGAAAGCATTGGTTGCACTCGCTTCCTAGGTACATAAGCAATAAGAATGTTTTTTAGATATCTAATATCTAAGGTTATATACCTGCAGGAGAGTAGGCTCCACTTGCTTGAAAGCTAGTTGAGCTGAAGAAATAAAATAGTCACCGTCACTATTTCACAAAGCTACAGCCTTGTTAAAGGAGATGTTATAGTAATATCCAGAGGAGAGAATGAACTCACTGTAGACAGGAACTGTAATAAAAATCATCATAAAAATCAGACCCCTGAAATTCTCCTTGGGTTCAGCTGCAGACTGCAGGAGATTTCTCATAAAAGCATTTGACACTCTAATGTGTGCATTGTGCATTGGATGGGAAAAGGGGGATGTCACCTGGGAAGAGTTAACGTTTTGGGCCTGTTCCTCATCAAGCTAAACCCAATGCTGCGTTTTCAGCAACAAAACTGCAGGCCACTTGGATTAACTGAAGCTGGGTAAGCCTTTTAAATTGTCAAATGTCAGATGAAAAAATACCAGGGCAGCTGGGGCTGGGTGAGTGTTAAACCTTGTTCAGATGGCGTGTCCTCAAGTAATCGGGGAGTGCCAAGCACAGCTTCCCATGTTCTTTTAGGATGAGCAGAGGTGCCAAGTGTGCAGAATTGGAAACTGTCTGAGAGTTTTTTTCCTTTGCTTGATGTTGTGCAGACAGCAGAGACAAAATACCAAAAATGCTTGAAATCCTTGTGACCTTTCATTGCAAACTGTGAACTTCGTCCACTAACCTCCAATTTCTATTTACACTGTCAGCAGAGACTCCTTGCTCTATTGCCTTTTCTTTCCCCTTCCCGTTTATCGTGTATCGAGTGACAGCTCCACAAACACTGCACGGGAGGGGGGACCTGAGCGCATTCCAGGACCACTGCGTGTTCAAAACGCTAAGTCTCCACATTGTGGGCTGCTTAAAAATGCCTGTAACACAAGCAGAGAAGCCCCAGCGTTGCTGTTTGCACACAAAGCAGGCATTCTGCAGCGAGCTTCCCCTTGCTGTCGCCACCAGGGCTCACAGTCCCACGCCGTGTGCCAGCACCGTGGGGCTGCAAAGCTGCCCCATTTGCACTGTCCCCCATTTACACCAGCAGTATGCGCAGGCCATCGTGGAGTAAGTGGTCCAAAAATGCATTTGGTAAATACTGTGTCGGCTTCTTGGCTAAAATATCCCTGACTCCAGCGCCGTGCTCCACTGCTCACCCACCCTTTGTCCATCACGAGCTGGCCGGCCTGCTGCAGGGAACAAGTATGTGGGGCAGTTCAGATGTGCGCACCAGAAATTGTTCCTATGGCAGATTGCTCCTGTAAATTGTGGTGTTTCACACTGTTGGCAGAGAGTATCCTAATTTGAGAAGGATAAAAATATCCTTAAGCCATCTCTCAAGCAAACACCAACAACTGCATTGAAGTCCTTTGAAAGTAAACAGGAGGTTGAACTGCATAAGAATTTGTTGGTTGGTGACTGATTTATTAATGTGATACATTCATGAACTATCATCAGGTGCACAATTCTTCTGACTGTATCTTAAATTTTACATCATTCTCCAATATCAAACCCTGAATTTTACAAGGCAAAGACCTTAACAAAGGTCCTGAGCTTTGTGTTTTAGAAAATGGTATAGAAAAGTAGCATTTCCTGAGAGACTGCTGCAAAGTAAATACACTGGTGTTTCCTAAAGAAACCCAGTGATTCCATAAGGAATGATTACTTTGATAAATTAGGTTCATAAGGCTTGTTGGAGGAGACTGTTCACTTCATACTACTTTTCTTCAGACATAGAAACTGTGGAAAAATGGGTGGAAGACATTTGCGAAGTGATGACTGCAACAACGTGCACTATATGTTGCTGTTACTGAATTATCTGTCAACAAACTACATGCTTCAGAGCTTCCCAAGACCCACTTGTCTGTGCTGCACAAATAGGAGGATTTATGTTTAATGCAAAATCCATAAAAATGCTACAGTTTGGTGCAACAGTTTCCCAAACCAGGCAAGCATGTTGCTCAGGTCTTCCATGAACTTCCTGCTATCTATGTAAAAATCTGCTGCCTGTTTTAGAAAATCTGTCTGTTCAGCCTAAGGAACTCATGAGGGCAAATCTACCTTGTTCTTTTTCTGTATTTCTCAGAGCTTTGTGTGTCAATTATTACTACCAAAACCCCAAACAAGCCCCTCTTCTTCAAAACACGGACTAAACCAGCCATCTGGTTTACTCACAGTAATGCTTGGCTTGGTTAAAGAAGTCGCATTCAGCAACAGGAAAGTTAGTTTCTGAGCTACTGAAAAACACTGCTACATTTGGAAAGGATTTTGCTTTTTGTAATTTCCCTTTAATTTCCTCCCATTCCAGAACTGCTGAGAGGAATCTAAGGAAGTTTTGCAAGAATGGCTAAAGGAGTTAGGCAACTGGCTCCAATGAACGGGTAAATGTCAGATAAGATAGTTCTATAAAGACAAATGATTTGAGACTTAAGTTCCATTAAAAATCACGTAGTCCTTCCACCTCCCCTGTCAGAGTGGGAAAAGGAAGGCTGGCAAACTAATCCTTGTTATCAGAGAAGCAGAGGGACATAAAGCATGGGAAAATGTGGAAGAAACTGAGGACAGAGGAAACAACTGTGCTGGTGAAGTTTGTACACTGAGAGATATAAAGTGTAGTTCAACAGGAGAAAAAACGGAGAGAAAGAGTACCGGACTATATAAATTGAAATATTACTTTCAGACACTTAAGTTTTCTTTTGATTTTGAGACAAGACCTCACATAAAATTGTCGTATCACCTCACTAAGCTCCTGTGAACTCAGCACAATATTTTCTTTCACTCTGTTGATCAGCTTAGTGTGTCTGAAGTTAAAGTCTTTGTCCTTTCTGAATAGTTCTTTCTTTGTTCATTTCAATTGTCTTTTTTCAATCTAAAGATATTATTAAAATACCACAATTGGGTGGGTAGTGGCGGCCATGACACTGGAATAAAGTGCAGAAAAGCCAAAGCAATCTGAAGCAAGCTAGACATTCTGAGTACATTTCTAAAATACCTTATTGCTTAAATAAAATAAACTTAAATCCTTTAGCCTAGCAATTACTTTCAGATGTCTGATTGTTTATTCTTAAAGAACTGTCACATCAGCCATTGGGAACTGACCAGCCTCACTTCGATATCTTCACAAGTTTCCTTTGAATATCCACTCCCTGCCTTCCACTGGAAACTACACACTCATCTTCATTGTCTCTCTTATTTATCTTAGTATGCTGTGTTTTATTTTGTTGGAGGAAAATCTTAGCAGAACTGTTTGCGGCAGGATTTAGTTACAGGAAACCCAAAAGCTCAGCCTCAGTTTCAGTGGAGACAATTAGGTTGTTGACTTTGGTCGGCGCTCAGGACTTCTATTGGACCCAAATGCCTTTCAAGTGGCTCTGTGAGTTGATGCCCAAGTCTGAAAATTTTCTGGATTCTTGCTACAGATACAGGGCTTTGTTTCCTTTTCATTTGAGGGATATTTCTAACCCGAACTGAATGCTTGGCCGAAATGCTTCTCCCTTCACTGAGTAAATAAAATACATAAGATAAATAGGAAATAACATAAAGAAAGGAAATCACATTTTCCACAACTTTCCACACTTCTAGGCTTTTTTCTTTAACATGTATATAATTCTCTGTGTCTTCATATCTGTGAGTTGTTGAGGACTGTGTATTTTTCTCAAAGCAATTTTGTCGGGCATAAAAAATACTAAGTAACGGCTCTGTAATAACTAGTTCAATTGCTGCTTTTAACTGTCTGGTAAGTGTATGTAACAGCTCATGTTACCGTTTCATCTGCTGTAAGTAAAGGATGCTAAAAAACACATGATACTTTTTAAACGTGATCTGTGTGATTGTATAATACAGGAAGATATTTATGGAAAGGTTTGAAGAAATTACTAATACAAAAAAAAACGTTCTCATACGCTGTTTTAATCCACTATTGTAGGACTTTTACAGCAAAGTTATCGGAGTCCACTACTACGCTTGGATGGATTTTTTATTGCTGGGTGGATTGAGCTCTAAAACTTTCTTATGGATGCTCTGGGAGAATTTAAACACTAGCTGGAAGGGGTTTTGTTCTGCGTTACCGTTTTGTGGACTAGAGCCCTTGGCTCTCTTTCTTGTGCTGTTGTTCCCCTCTAGAGCGTCGCCCACCATGGCGCGGCGAACACTTCCGAGGCCTCCGGCTGCCAGGCGTCCCTGGATCTCACTGTTGTGGCGGCCCGAGGAAGCGTGGAGGTTTCACCGAGCGGCGGATCCATCACCGCTGGCTTTCTGCAGCTACGGAGCGGGGTTTGTTGGACTCTGCCCGTCTCGTTTCAGCTCTAAATTCTATAGGGTTGCTGTAACTACAAGAGAGAAGTGCGGTCCACGTAGCTCATCTGCACTGGGCATTCAGAATGCCTGGGGGAATTCATATCGACTCGCTGTCAACATGTGGAATCTCTTAATTAGCTCTCTAAAAACAATCCAGAATGCAGGACACTACTGTAATGCAGCTTGTTAAGCAATAATGCATTTTTTCTTCCAAAAGTCACACTCGGAAACAGACAATAGTCATAGGCATAAGAGGACTGCGGATACTATGAGCTAATGTCTACTTGTCAGAAACTTTTCCGTTAAGGCTTGAAGTGATGTTTAACATATTCTTCCTGTGATCGAGCTAAACTAAACATAGCATTAAACATGGATTTCCCAATAAATGTTAGTGCGCTTTACTTCTACATGCGCATGTTTGTGCAAACAGACATACGTTTCGATACATATTTGGGATATCAAAAGTACCTCAAAATCGCAGATTGCTATATTCTAAGTATATAAGTGTTTTGGCATCGCTTTTCTAATGAAGCCTGTCCTTTATCTTTCCTGATTGTAAAAATAGATTCCAAACAAGATTCTTCAAAGAAACGTGAAATGCCAAAATTACATGTTTTCTCCTATTAAGCAATGGCAAATGACTGAAAGTCTAGGTTTTCTAAACTACCTAGGGGAAAAAAAAGTGCTGCTGACAATGAGCACCAAACAGGATGTATCAAATATTCTTGTATGGGAAAATCAAATGCTCCGATATATAGCAAACACTTGAACAACTTATCCAATTCTGTACCAGTGATAGCTTTAAGACAAGCTCCACTTCAACCGTTTGCACTTTGGTTTTGCCATTAAGGATTTCAGAGTAGGTATACTTACATTTAGCTTTCAGGAAAGGGCAGGAAGAGGACAGTTTGCTTGCTTTTCACTTTGAGAGGCCTAGATTTCCCACTTGCATTAGTCCTTTGGATATTTCCTTTATCTTCAGTTCATCCCTAGAGGGGGAGAAAAAAAAGAGATTATAACAAATGCATGGGCACACTGTTGGTATTATCCTATTTTGCAGAAATATTACAGAATATTAGCCAAGGTTTTCAGATATAAGTGGCTTAACTTAGTCCCTTAATTCTATGTTCAGACTCCTTGTTCAAGGTCTGCTGCTCAGCAGTGTGAAAACCTGGCAACTCGTCCCCTTGGAGGGGCCTTCTCAGATGGTCAATATTCGTGAAAACCCATGCAGTGGTTTGAAGATGGACTAAAAATCTGATGGTTAGGTACTTTGGTCTGGCAATACTGAAGCAATTGGGCTCTACATCAAAAGCTGTGCTGTGATTTCAAGAAAGGCTCTTTGAGTCTTGTCACCACCACTTTGGGTGAGGTGCCGCGGGCATCTCTTCGCACAGCAGCTACAGGATAGGAGGTTGGAGACGCTACTAAGAAGCCTCTGCTCCCTCTCACTGTTCTTCGCATGCGTTGCCCCATGAGCACACACAAGCCCTTTTTGCAACGAGCCACCTGAAGTCTGGTTCGGCTTGTGACTTTGTTGGCCTGTACCAAGCACCTGGGCTCGGGCCTGCACCGGCCCTGCACGACCCTGCTCCCCGCCATGGCCAATGGCCAGGCCACCCTTACAGAGGACATTTGGGGTGGGAGGAAACCTGGAAAGAAATACTATCCTTGTGTCTCCATGAGGACACCGCAGGAAAAAAATCGAAAGAAGGAAAACAAGAAGGAAGGTGAGTGGTTCCATGTTATTTTTAAAGGGAATGCGGGCTATGCGTTACAAATAGCCAAGGGAAAAAGTGCGAGAGAAAAACAATTTCACACCCCATTATCAAGGGATAGGAGATACTGCCCAAGCGCTGCAGATTATTTGTAATTGGTTTCATCCAATTCATCTGAGTTGGATAACGAAATGTGTGTTTGGCGTCCTTCCTGCGTGGCCCCTGAAGCCTGCAGAGCAGGGATTGCCAGTGCCTCGTCCGCAGTCTCATTGCCGTTTGCTTCCCAGCCTCAGGAGGAGCAGCTTTGGAAAGTTTATCCTGCCGGTACGCTTTAAATACAATAATTCAGACCACATCTATGCCCTTTCAGCGCTTTTGGAGGTGACTCTGGGCCCCAAATCCCAGCTCTGGATGCAAACTTCTCTACGGCTCGCAGGGGTTTGGGTTTTGGGCTCAAGAGAGCCCAAGAGCTCTGAGAGAAGGAAAAATCTCAAATTTGGAGCTAGCTTTGAACAGGAAGGGGATGTAAAGGGGCCGAAGCTGCTCTCCAGTGCTTGGAGAGAGGGATTTGATGTTTCTGCCGTCACGGCCCATTGGTGCCCAGGGCAGCAGCAGGAATGGGGCAGCCGTCACAGCTGCCCTTCCTGCCCCCGGCTGCAGCCAGGTTGCTCTGACCTTCTGTCCTGGCCCTGCGCTGATTCCTGTTCCTCCAGAGCCAGGCTGAGCCCTCCCCGCCAGTGCAGAAGCAACAGAGACGTGTGTGCACCGTCAGAGTGGATAGCAAGGATTTTACCAGAGCTTCAAATACAGTAAATGGTTGTGCACTCTCCTCTCTCCCACGCTGCTGGCTGCAGGTATCAGCTGATGAGAAAAACACTATTTAGTCTCTTCAATTCACGGGCAGAAAGGCAGAAAATCCCCATATTTACACTCCTGACAAAACCAGCATGGCCTCCCAATTCAGTTCACTAATCAGAAAAATATTAGCTCTATTTTAGGCATGTACTTAAGTCCCACTGATTCCATATCCAGCAGAAATGCGAATGACTCCTGTGGAGTGAGGTCTGTGTTGAATTGGATCTACTTAGTAAAATATTTTGATCTGGTTTGGGGGAGAAACAAGGAATCTGGTCAGTTGCTGCAAATGCTTATGTAGCAAATTCACTGTGATATTCTTTGGACTGTTTTCTAATAAATTTTTTAAATTTTTGTGAGAGAATTACTGTGGAATAGAAGTCTGGGTGTGGAGAAAAGTCACAGGAATGTGTACACATAATTAGGTCTTTCAGAAGTAGCACACCACATAGGATTTCCTAAACTGTACCAGGAAATGTTGACATCCTGGAACTGACATTTGCAGTTTCAAATGCCAGCTTTCCAAGCATAATTAGCGTCCTTGTAAGTGTTTCACTTAAAATTGGGGCTTGCTCTGGACAATCTGGTCCATCAGTTTTAAATAGTTTTTTTGCCACTTATTATTTCCTTTTCCAGTATTCCATGAAATGACATCTATGATATTTAAAGTGAAGAAGTAGTAAAGTGAACTAAGTGAGCTTGTTTTTAAAAAGTATTTCTTATATTTAGAGAGAAGTCAGTAGTTGAGGTTGGGAGTGAGCGCTCTGGAGACCATCTGGTCCGACCCACCCTGCTCATGCAGGGTCACCTAGAGCAGGTCACCCAGGACCACGTCAAGCTGAGTTTTGGCTATCTCTAAGGCTCTGCTCTAGACACACACCAAAATATAGGTAGAAGATATGAAAATTACTCATGACAGATG
Source organism: Crypturellus undulatus (assembly GCA_013389825.1). Taxonomy (NCBI): domain Eukaryota; kingdom Metazoa; phylum Chordata; class Aves; order Tinamiformes; family Tinamidae; genus Crypturellus; species Crypturellus undulatus. The sequence goes on along the minus strand of VWPW01012033.1, from coordinate 184,743 downwards.
AGTCACATTATTATTTTGTTTTAAGCCATGAGAAGAATGAGACACAAGGGGCAGGAATCAGAACAGATCAAAACCTTTAGTGCTTTATGATCCAAACCCACAACCGTCTATTGAGATGCAAAATGTTCTTTTTTCACATAATGTGTGAAAAAAAACATGAAGAAGATGTACTGCAAATGCTGGCAGCACACGATGTTGCAGTTACTCTCAAGATTTTGAGATGCTTGAATCAAAACCAGGACTTTAAACAACACTGTGGAAAAAAAACATTTTTATATTTGAAAAAAAAAAGAAATGACAATTGTTTCAGAAGGAGCGTGGCAGGTTTCTATGAGTGACTGATAATAAAAACAGAAACAGGTAGTGTCAGGACATAACCTCTCTTCTTACTCTTTCCAAGATAATAAATACAGAATCATTCACATCAAACTCCTGTTAGGGTTGTTAAATTTCTGGTCTGTTAAAAAGAACCTGCATGTTCTGCTGTCTGAAAAAAATGTACCAGCAAATACCAGCTCTGCTCGTACTGAGGCCCTCGTCTGTCACGGGTAGCAGCAGGGCTGACAGCAGATCCAGGATGGAGCCACCAACTCTGCTGCCCTCCCAGCTGCTTGTGGGAGCCCTGTTCCTATCCACTCCCACTTAAAACCTGCCATTTCCTCATGCGGAGGCAAAAGCAATTGCTCAAAGGGCTGCACCATGCTGGCCTGGGCTGGTTTCACGCCTCTTTTTGATGCTATGTAGCAGAGTTTAAGCACAGAACCTGAACATATGATTTATGGTGGATCAAGATGGAAGATTAAGGATTAAAATTTCAGAGCTAAATGGGTGGTCTTTTCCAGACAATTACCGTAGACTTTATTGAGAGAATTACCTGACTGAATAATTCGGAAACATCACAAGGCTTTGATTAGCTGTAAAAGTGTTACCATAAGCCAATGAAAGCAAGCTCTCCTTTCTCTCCATCTTTAATTTTCCTCATCATGCCTGAGGAATTTCTCTAACATCTTTATGAGTTCAGTATTACAAAGGTATTCTATGGGTACCAAAGACATGTCCTGTCACTTCAGTAACCTTGTTCTCTGTGACTTAGCGATTGGAGTTTATCAAGGTGTGATTGCAACTTGCTTGAAAATAGCTGGATGAGTTTCGTTTTGTTTAGTCCATGAAAATTCAGTGAAACCATTTATGTTCACCTGGCATTCCTCAACGTGTGGGATACTTGCATTGACCTAAACATAGATACTGGGTAACAGCAAGTGATTTCTTCAGTGATACTGGAACTATCACAAGCTTTGTCTTCTGTTAATAGTGGCTTCTAAATGTGCTAACCTTCTCAGGTTTTTTCAGCCTCAGCAATTCCTACAAAATCCCCTACTCCAGAAAAAGTTGGTAGGAATACTCCAGAAAAAGTTGGCAATTAAAGAGTGGGCCTCAAAGTGCCAAGAAGATTATATGGAGGTATTACTGGTCCAGACTGAAATTTTGCCAGGACTTTAGGATAGAATTAGGTATTACTGTGTGTTCCTCTTTGGTATGTTTCTACACCATAAACTTGGACAGAATTTCAAATTTGCAATGAAATCTAAGCCCTAAAAAGACTACAGAATTTCTTGCTTGAAAATTTTCCTGATTCCAACTAATACATACAAAGATTTGCTAGTGCCAGCCATCATTAGTGCTCGGAGAGGTACCTGTAAAAGGAAAAGTTGGGTATAAAGGGCATGGTGTAATTTTAGTAGGGCTGCATGCCTCTTGAAAAAGAAAGAAAGAAAAAAAAAGCTTTCCAGCTCATTACTGCAGCCAATATCAACAAATCAATTCTTTATCCATCCTGGAATTTTTTATCTGTTTAGTCTCATGCTATAAGGAAAAAAAATGCAGCAAATGCACAATTTTGATATAATCTAATAAAAAGTCAGTGCATATAGCCTGCTAGCATCCGTGTGCAATGTCAACGTTGTTCTACTTGCCACGGGTGTAGATAAGTTTTTCCTAACCTGATCAGCATCAGCCAATTCTTACTGCTGTGTCTGTTCACTTGTTTGGCTAAGTGACCTGACCCAGACCAGACACTTTAATGTGATTTTTCTTAAAAGCATAGCACTATACTAACTACTGGGCAACATATGCAAAGGAATTGTTCTAAATATCATGAATATAATCACTCTGAAATATGAGAGAAAATGTAATTTTCTGTCTGGCCTTTTTGCACTGAAAAACTGCACCCTGGTTTAAACACAGGTCAGAAAAGAACCTTGCCTGTCACACAGTAGTTTGTGTAGGGAAAAAAAATCATATCCTCTATTGCTAATACACAGATAACCCAGCATTAGACACTGTACATCTTTGATCTCTGGCAGAGAAAGCTTGATGAAAAATGATGAAACTTCCAGGCAGTTTCTCTGTTGGCTTTCTAGCATCTCATACCATAAAGAAAAGGCAAAACTTCTCTATTTCAGTCTCTAGAGCTCAGAGTTGATGGAGTGATCAAACATGTATCGCATTTACTTTTGAGAGTAATTAAGTGGTGGTACTCATGTACCCTGTGTTACATACATGCTTCGATTCTCAATCCTAGGCTTAAAGTCAATGAGTGACCATGGCCCCCATACTGGGCAGAGGGCAAAATATCAATTACAGGAAAGTACGTTTTTTTGTTTTTCAGCATTGTTTTTTTCTCTCAAGGCAAATCAAGGCAAATAAATGTTAGGGATAGTCTCAAATAGATGTGTATTTTCTACTCAGGCTGTCATAAGGGAATGGAAAGGAACGTAGTCCACCATTATTAATCGGAAAGTAGAAATGTTACATCTCTATATTTCATTACAGAGCAGAAATACTTCTACACTTACAGAGGAAAAAGTACTGAGAATAGCTTCAAAATGCTGCCCTTGTGTCTGAAATGCCTCTGTGCCTTGTAAAATATGACCCCCCTTATCTCCCTTAGGCATTTGTGCTATTTGTTGCCAATTCCTTTTAAGGCGAGATTTTAGGAGTTTCCCATCCCATGCAATCAGGAGAATTCCTCTCCGTGCTATTATAGCACAGGATGAAAGCTTTCGCAGGGGCTTATTTGGTCACCATTGCAGCAGCATCTACATATTCCCATACTTGAGTTCAACACCTTGTGACGTCCCGTTTTGTGGCTGGGAAGCTGAAGCTCAGAGGGACCAACCCTTCTGCCCGGGGCCCCTCAGGAGGTGCCAGAGGCGGAAGGACAAAGTAAAGGGGTACCCTGCCTCTGGGTACTGTCCTTGCCACCGGCTCTACCCATGGAGCAGGAAGCCTTGTTCAGGGTCAACAGCCCAAATGCTTTAAAAGGCAACTTTGTGCGTTGGAGGAAATGGTGATTTTTGCTTCTCTTGAGGTGTAGACTCTAATCTCAGCAAGATCTAGGGTGCCCTTGCGTCCTTACCCCAAAATGTCTGTCCCACACTTTTCCAGGCACTGGATTGTTTTTATCTGGAGAATGTAATTAGCTACTGAAAGCCTATGGACATGCAGGGTTTCTTCCAAGTCTGGTATTTCTCTTCCAAAGTTTCATGTGCCTGTATCAGTAGTATTTATAGAGGAGACTTTACAAGGTTCCCAGCTGTACTGCTATGCAAGTTGCAGGCTTTACAGACACAGCAGCTGCGAGACGAAGTGCCCAACAAATCAGAAATGATGCTCAGACCTGTCAGGCGTGAGTAGTAAAATAAACATTTCAAAGGCCATTGAACATATATGATTAATAAAATGGGCTGGTAAAAATGAGACTGTTAGCTAATGACTCTAAATGAAGCATTTAAGGACTTCCTCAAATATTTATACAGGAAGAGACGGCTCAAGCACTGCAAAATACAATAAGTTCTTTGACTTAGTTGAACTCCCACAGACATTGTAGGAGCAGAGAGAAAGTTTGGATGGAAATATAACGAAGAGGAGATTCTGGAAACAATTCAGCCATAAAAAGCAGCAGGAGTCCTGGCTTTGATGGATGAGACAATTCTACATAGAATAAAAAGATGTACTACGGCTAATGCTAAGGAAAAATACCTCCATCTGATTTGGGCAGAAACATGTTGGTGATGAGAATATTCCTAATCATAATCCTAAAGCTTCTGAAGCTACAAAAGAGCACAGAAAGAATAGATTGATTTCCTAAATAAAGGTGATTTGTAAAACACTAGCAATGCTTTGACCAGCAGATTGGAAATAATCTTCTCGGGTATAAATCAGACCTATCACTTAAGAATAATTAATAAAAAGTTTATAATAATCTTAGATTGTTCATTTAATTTTAAATTTTTATAAATACAGAGCTGAGTCTAATGTCTGCCTTTTCTGAGGTGCAAAGAAAGCTTCTGATAGAGCACATGATAGGCTTTTGGTAGGGCAGATTTACTACATCCAGACTGTTCTCTGTACAGGGTACACCTGAATGTGGTGATATATTCTTCCCGAAAGCCAAAATAAAAAAACCTTCTCTATGCTGCAGTTTGTACTGCAGTTGGTAGTAAAATCTAATATCCCTGGATATGGGAGAAAATTTCTAACGGGTAAACCTTCTTTCCCTGGCATTTTAATCTGAATTCATTTGAAATTGTGTGCTCCATCAGTTACAAAACCATTTTCTTGGTAACTTTCACGTATCTTCAAAATAACATCAGAGTGACTCCACAGTCAAAAAGTGATTTATCGCTTCCAAGATGGATCTATCCTTACTTGGTGCAGAGGTTTTACATGTGGTAGAAAATAAGTCTGACTTCTATTTCCATGACTTAAACTATTGTTAATTTAACAGTCTTAAATACTTTCACTGGTATCCGAGTTAGGAGGAGGTAGGGAATTCCTAGAGACTTAAATATTGATTTTCTGTGGGAGGACCTCAGATGCCATATCCAGAAGCAGTAGTCTAAAACAATATAGCTGATAGGAACTAAACAGAATCTTTGGCTTTTGGAAACTGGAAAAATACCAGCCTTTTCCCTCCTCAAAAAAATGATGAATGTAAATGAAAATATAAAATAGGTTATCTTCCACTGAAGCTGGGTAATTACTCTATTTTTATCTACTAATAATACAAGGTTGACTGGGATAAGGTTTAGGTCTGTTAAATATTAAAAAGACATTCCAAATCTTAGCAGGATAGCTGGCAGGCTGAGTGGATGACACTTCAGAGGTTAAAATGATTATGATAACAATAAAACAAAAGATGTGATTATTTTAATTCAAAATTCACTCAACTAGGATGAGGTTTGATGGGGGAAGATGGGTCAAATTGCAGATCAGATCGACAGGAATAACTGTTAGTAATTTCAAACAAAATTCCACACCTAATAACATCCTATCTTTGTATCCCTATTTCCACATAATTATTTCCTGGGGAAAGAGGCATGGAGTTCCTGGCTATAATGGGATGTGTCTGACAAAGGATGGGGAGAATTATGTCTGCTTTGACTTCCAAAAATGAAAAGACAGAATGATTCTTTCATTCTAAAACAAGCACTTATTTGGAGAAAAATAGAAGGATAGAAATCCTATGGGCTTCTCTTCCTACAGAAAAATCTTCATTAATTAGAAGCATGACTTCTTGCAGAGGTCATCAGTTCAGTGAGCATCAATGTCTCTAGCAGAGACCCTGAGTTATGATCATTTTAAGAATCCATGAACCATCTACATGGTAAAGCCTGTTCTGAGACTGGAGAAACAAAGGTGGGATATATTGAGCAGAACACAAAAACATACAGCCTATGATATGCACCTTATGAAAACATGAAAAACAGCCTTTTTGGGGCAACCACGTTTCACAGAAGCCATATCAGACAGAGGGCAAATCATTTAAGAGCCCTGTGCTAATGTTTCTCCAGCTGCAAAACTATATTAGCATCAGCCTTCTATGATGGGATGACCAGTTGGGTAGATGAGGGGAGAGCAGTGGATGTCATCCATCTTGACTTCACCAAGGCTTTTGACACTGTCCTCACAACATCCTCCTGGGCAAGCTCTAGCGGTGTGGGCTGGATGAGTGGTCGGTGAGGTAGATTGGGAATTGGCTGGATGGCAGAGCTCAGAGGGTGGTACTCAGTGGTGCAGAGTCCAGTTGGAGGCCTGTAGTGAGCGGTGTCCCCCAGGGGTCAGTCCTCGGTCCAGTCCTGTTCAATTTATTCATCAATGACCTGGATGAAGGCACAGAGTGCTCCCTCAGCAAGTTTGCTGATGATACGAAGCTGGGAGGAGGGGCTGATAGCCCAGAGGGCTGCACTGCCATCCAGAGGGACCTGGACAGACTGGACAACTGGGCAGTAAGAAACTTCATGAAATTCAACAAGGCCAAGTGCACGGTCCTGCACCTGGGAAGAAATAACCCCAGACACCAGTACAGGCTGGGGACCGACCTGCTGGAGAGCAGCTCTGCAGAGAAGGACCTGGGTGTCATGGTGGACGACAGGTTGACCATGAGGCAGCAGTGTGCCCTCGTGGCCAAGAAGGCCAGTGGGGTCCTGGGGTGCATTAAGAAGAGCATCTCCAGCAGGTCGAGGGAGGGGATCCTGCCCCTCTACTCAGCCCTGGTGAGGCCACATCTGGAGCACTGTGTCCAGTTCTGGGGCCCCCAGTACAAGAGGGATGTGGAGCTGCTGGAGAGAGTCCAGCGCAGGGCCACAAGGATGATCAAGGGCCTGGAACATCTGCCCTATGAGGAGAGGCTGAGGGAGCTGGGCTTGTTCAGCTTGGAAAAGAGAAGACTGAGAGGGGATCTAATCAGTGTGTACAAGTACCTCAAGGGAGGCAGTGAGGAGGATGGTGCTGGCCTCTTTTCACTGGTGGCCATCAACAGAACTAGAGGAAATGACCACAAACTGAAACACCAAAAGTTCCACAGGAACTTAAGGAAAAATTTTTTGACAGTGAGGGTGACAGAGCCCTGGAACAGGCTGCCCAGAGAGCTTGTGGAGTCTCCTTCTCTGGAGATCTTCAAGACCCGCTTGGACGCAGTCCTGTGCCACATGCTCTAGGTGGCCCTGCGTGTGCAGAGGGGTTGGCCTAGAAGATCTCTAGAGGTCCCTTCCAACCTTAGGCATTCTATGATTCTATGATCTATCTCACAGTGGAAGCTGAAAGAGGATAACTTAATTAACGTGTGTAGTTATTTATAGCTCTTGGGTTGGAAACTGCAACAGAGGCCCAAAATGCTTGCTAGTGTTGTTATTTCTGTACCCAGATGATTTGTTCACGTGTTTGCAACACGCCGGGATAGAAACCTACTGGCCGCAACATAGTATTGGCCAGTCCACCAAATGAGAAGCTCAATGGCATAAACAATATATCTAATTGGCAGGGTGCTTTGGAAGATCCACCCATCCTGAGGTTTTATTGCAGCTCTTGAGCCATATAAAAATCCAAATCGGCTCGATTTATGATTCTATTAGCCGCAAAGTCGCTAAAGAGCAGACAGCAACAGCCTGGAGTCGAGCCGAGGGTTCGTTCCAGCAACGTGCAGTCGCGTTTGTGCAGATGTCACAACCTCCACCATGGACTCAAGGCTGAGGGTGAGCCAGAGGAAAGCACATTTTTAATATACTGGGTAATAAGGCAAATGCTGATCCTTGGAACCACCCGCAAAGACACCTGCTGATAGCTGGCATTAAAGGCAATGACACCTGCTAGACACATTGCAAGAGGAGAGGTGAAATCCAGAGCTTGTTTGCCATTGACTTCAGACAGGCCAGAATTTCTCCTGGAATGATTAATGGGCTCTATGTGTCTCTACAGGGTTATGGGTAGTTTATAAGACTTTTATTCACAGGCTGAGCTGCAGAACGTCCAATAACAGGGATGCCAAGATACCAAAGGCAAATGCAGATAACGCGCTTGCTTCCCTATCATGTTCTCTCGTAGTGTGAGAACATAACACAAATTGGGTTCAGCACGGGACCAGCACTATTTGAATAAGGCAACGGGAGACAATTTAATCAGTGCTTAATCCAGAAAAATACCACTTCCCTTCTCTCTCTCAAAGAACACCATTAAAGCATAACGAGCTACAATTAATAACTCATAGAAAATCTAGATGGATCATGGATTAGATGGAAGGGTCAAAAAATTCTTCATGCCAGAGTTTCATGTTATCCTACACACAAGTCATAAAACAGACTATTCAGTGGACCTGATGGCTGGTGAAAAGCCCTTTTGAATGCTTAGATGGTTTGTAACTTCTATTGCCAAGTCACTGGCCAAGAACCTGGAGAAGGACGAATTCTCGTGCATTCACTCTGTGCAGTCAATAAACTGCACAGACTCTTCCTGAAAGAGCTGCAAAACCACGAGGTTCAACTGAGATCAGAAATTTGTCTAAAACAAACTCTGAAGAGAAACATTTATTCTTCTTTATTTATTTTTACTTATTTAGCCCAATGTCTCTTGCCTCCTCTGTATTTTAGTATTATCGCTCTCCTGTAAGTGTCTACTTTTTTTTTCCCATTGAAATTATATCAAAAAAGTTGAAACTTTTAATAAGCTGCCAATAAGGTCTCTGCAGCTGAGTCTGCTAAAATACCCGTGATTATTCTCTGAAGGGAGTAAATTTGCATGTAGGTTTTTCAGTATGCTGAGAGAATGTTTCTGCTGAAGTAATTCTTTCCACTGAACTCCCAGGGTGCTTGTACAAGAGGCTGATCTGACAGATGAACTTTCACAAGCTGCAAAATTCAGACTCGTTGTGTGCTTCCAGTTTATATATCACCAGCTCAACACACAGACACACTGAGGCTTTTATGCAAAGTCTGGACAAGGGCCTCGCACTTTGTTTCAGACCGTTAGCTTGCTGCAATAGCAATACTCTCAATATCCTCTGTGCATGACCATGGCCTCTAGGCTCTCCCTTTCCCTCAGGCTGAAGGCAGAAAGATTCTGAGGAAACTACAGCATCTACACTGCTTAACTTTCACCAAAGTCATGGTTTTAGAAGAGTGACTAGACAGCACCACAGCACTTTCAAGACACTTTGAGAGTTTTTACAGAGATGTGTAAACTAGCATGTATTCACATACAGGATGGAAAACGAGTTGACTTTGAAAAATAAAAGTCCCCTGCAATGAATGCTGGAAAGTGATCCTGCCACCTCAGGGAGGGTGGTAGACAGTGATCTCCCTTTATTTGTATTGTGGGAATTGCAATTGTATTGCCATTTTATGTGATAAACAAAATTGTTTGCACCACTCACTGAAATATGCTGAAGACACAGAGGTTGTGTTTAAAACTGTGGGTGTCTGGCTGTGTTACCAGTGCACTGACACATGGAGAGATCCCACGAGAGGAATCATTCAAAGCTTATGAAGAGATGAAAAATATGATAAAAATGATGTTTGCAGTACTATTTTGTTTGTTTGTTTGTTTGTTTTTGATTGTTTTCTTTTGTTTTCCTGAATATAATAAAGAGTTAACATTCAGGACAGGCAATCTAAACCTAGCAGGATCTAGTTGCTTAACCCCCTGTCCAGAGCTTGGCTGTTCATCGAGGGTTTGATTCAGTAAGGTGCCTCCTGTGTAGTCTCAGCTGTTGTTGACCTCACGTGGTTAGGACTACCCAGGAACAAGGAGGCCTTGGAGTTTCAGAGGTGCTTAAAACAGCTGTGCAGTCTCAATATACAATTGCAGTTTAGTGCATTTCCCACAATAGTTTTCAGATGTTATGTTTGGAGGGATCATTCATAAGGTGTCTGCTGTCATTCAGAGCATGCTCAGTGGCTTTATGTTTTTCCTGTTTTGTGAATACTACTCAATATCTGCTCTGGATTAGATCTCTAGGGCCATAAAAAGGAACAGAAGAAGCCCATGACTTTTGTTGGCCTCCCCTTATGTAACTGGAGATGGAAGACAGGCAGGCGTTAGTAGGTGGCTGTGTTTAAAAGCAAGCTGTAACTACAAGCGGGTCATGCATTACATGGCATGCACAGGTAGCACCGTACATCTGCTCTGATCTGATGCAATCATGTCACATGTCATAATGTCTTTTAGGTTTCAATAAGTACACTGTTTAATTTGTCCTGCTTTATAGTCTTTTATTCCTAAATCTACCTCTAGATCCGGTAATACTCTTAACATATCTGCAAATCTACTACAGTAGCTACTTTATTTAAATAACAAGACTCCCCCTTTAGTGAGGAATTAAGCAACCTTTGTTGGCAGTAGTCTGGTAGGGTGCTTAATTCTGAAAAGGTTGTGCAAACCCCAGGATAAACTATTGAAAGAATGTTGCAAAAAGTCAGAACTGAAGGTTTGCTCTGTTGCAGAGCAAATAAACTTGCATTAGCTGCTCAAAGCAGACTTCATTGTTCAGTGACTCTGAGACAGCTGTTGCTGTGTCAGCAGAAATGCTCATGATCCAGTTTGAAATGGTCTTCTGGCTTTTTTCAGTGCATAAAAGTTATATCAGTAGAGCATTCTACAGTATTTTAAGTAAGTCCTTCTTTACCTCAGAGAGTTATCAGAATTACTTACACTATTTTTATGCTGGATATTGGGACTTACAATGAATTGTAACCTTGTAAGTTGAAAACTTTTGGTAAACAGGGCTTTTAGGAGGGACAAACCAGCCATCTCTTAGGAAACTATTGAAAAAAATGTGTTGATTTCCCATGCTATGATGATTATTTGGATTAGAGTTGCTAGCATCTACTGCTAATCTTCTGAGATATTTCTTTGAACTGGCATGCTTTGGCATAAGTTCTTGATACCAATGATACTGAATTTTTACAACAACACACTTTAAAGAATTTTGGTCAGCAAATTCAACGTGCATGTGCAAGGTATTTCACAGCCTGCACGATATCCATCCTGGAGCATAACCTAACATGGTCTCTTCTTCTATCTACCTCCAGCATCTTGTTGTGCTGCAACAAGGTGACAGATTGCCAAAGGAAATGGCAGTATGATCTTTGTGTAGGTAAGAACCCATGTAGGACTCTGGGGCCTATGCGATGGAAATGAAGAAAGATCCACGGGAAGTTACATAGGCCCAGGAAGGCCTATGTATTGTAGAAGCTAAAGACCATAGTTGGCTAAGAAGCAGTGACAGTGAAAAAAAAATGCCTGCAAATGCTAAAGAGGAAAAAAAGAAAAAGAAAAGGATATAGAGCAGGGACAGGAAGAGAAAACTTTGAGAATCAATGAATTATAGAAGAAAGTTGTACAGGTTGAATATTATTATGAAGGTTTTTTCTTTGCTGATGATAGGATGTGTTAAACCAAGCCTTGCAAGGAAAATATTGGAAGTACCATGCCTGTGGTAAAAAGAACAGTCTGCAAAAATATTGGGAAGTGACATGGGAAGGTTATCCCTTATTGGCTTGGATGATCTGCCTGGTGTTTCGCATTTCCACAAAGTGCTGATTACAACCAATATTGTACTAGTGTACTTTAGTGCTCTACAAGCATTAGTTTATACCTAGGGTAAGCATTAATACATTTTGTTAATACCCTTTTAGAATTAGAAAAACAAAAGAAAATTGAAACAATTGTTTGACTGAAGGTTGTCAGTAAGTCACTGACAGGCCTCATGACTTGTTATTGCTCAGCCCTCTGCGGAAACAAGTATCCCCTCGCTGCGGGATGTCAAGCAGCCCAGTCTTGTTCCCACTCAGTCAATGGAAAAAGTCCAATTCATGTCAGTTCGTTCTGTAACTTGGCTTAGCTCATGACTAGACACTAAGCAATAAATTATTTTTTTGGTACTGTTAATTCTGTACAAATAGCTAAAAAGTTGAATCAAAAATTATGTAAAACGTAAAGTGAGGGCAAACCACTGCGTACATATATCAGCTTAGTATATATGAAAAAAGGCCTCAGCTTTCTCATTTTCAAGGAATTTTTTAAAAATCCTTATTTTTTAATATGCTGATCAATCTTCATTTTACCAGCATTTACGTAAATGTGGTAACTTGCATCATTAAGTAACGATATGCATACTACTTAGGACATATGATGTTCAAAGTACATGTTTACTTGTGTCCAATTTCCCATGAATTTGGTTTAAACGAAAAAACTCATATCTTAGTTCTCCTTTTAAACCGTTTTCAAAAAACTACAGGCTTTCTTGGATGAGTTGGTGCTATCAGATACCAGGGAGTTTAGGAGTGTGTGCCCTTGTTGTAGAATTATTGAAGTCTATCATCTCACCTATCTCCTATCTCTCCTATCATCTTCAAGTTCTCAACAGCATCTAGTAATATGTTTTGTCAAGAGTATCTTGCAATATGTTTGATTCACCAGAGGTGAAAACAGGATGGCGAAAGCAAGTAAGTATGCCTGATATCAGTTAGTTAAACCTCATGAGTATTAAGTCACCTCAAAATGTTTGTCTGGTAAAGAACTGGCCTCTTGTTGGGTGAACTAAGGCCAGCTTGGTTCACTACCAAAATGTGAATCTGGAGCTGACAGGGATTTTGCAGATGTGCGTAAGAAAAATCCCTTGAGTTTTACAATGATCAGCTTCATGGGCAAGTGGGAAGAATGTAAACAGCATTGTTAAACAACAAGTGAAGTTAATCACTTACTCTCATTACTACTAAAATCAGTCTTCTTGATTTGACAGAGTGCTGATTTTCTAATTATTTTATCTAAATAAAGATTAAATTATTTTTAAAAATCACATAGAATACACAAACCCAGGACATTTCTGAATGATCTTCATGCTTATAAACAAATAAAAGGAAGTGATATCATACATGAGATTAATAGTTGAGAAGCTTTTGTGTGTGCAAAAAGATTAATTTTGAAACTTTCAGGGGAAAAATGAGGTATAAACTGAAAGAAAAAATGTATGAGTTGGAGCAAAGAATGGTGAAAATATCAAATATATACTGAATAAATCAATAATATATTTTTATGCTCTGTTTCTAAAAAGGATTATGTAATTGTAAATTTGGACTTTGGGAGGTTATCATAAAAGAATGAGGTAGTTAAAAGAGAACAATGTCTCTCTTTCTTGCATCTCTGTTTATGTAGGCTGTTATCCAAAGCCGTCAAAGATGAAGTCCTCTTAGCAGAGCTTTTCCAGGTGTTTTCTGTCTACTGGAACGGGCTGTTTCAGAGATGCAACAACTACAATTGAATTACTGATGTTTGAATTCATTTATGCTTCTGTTCTCTGGTATTCAGTTAAGCCACAGAGCATCTTCTGGGCGCATTCACATCCTCATCTGCCCTTCTAATGAGAGTGATGTACATTACATGTCAACACAGACTAACTTATCTGGCTCATTTTTTTTTCTCTCTTGGAATGCATGACTTAAAATAGATGCCATTTTAATACTTGGCTTTTATTTGAAGACACATCTGCTGATGCCTGATGGAAACACTCAGTTTAGTTTTAGCTTTAGCTCTTATATTAAAGATTTCTTGTGTCCACTTTTTCCAGTTTTGCATAAAGAGAAGAAGAGGACTCTGTATGATTAAGATTTCAGTCTTTTATTAATGGCTCTGCAGTGCTGTCGCATGATGCCTGTCGCAAACAGAAAATTGCAGTTAGCTTCTTAAAAGTTGTCAACTTTTGTCTCATATTCCTAACTTGCCTTTAAATATTATCATACCTGCCTACTTAGTTTTGAAAAGTGACCACAATTCAATCTGAGATATTTTAAAGCAATCTTAATTCTTTTATAAATGACTTCTGACAGTTCAAATGAAAAATCAGTTACAAGTTGAGGCCTCAAATTGAAAATAAATTTGTTTCCATGGAAATATCTGTAAGAATAAAAACCACAGTGATTTTAAAGATGCACTGAAGAACAGAATTGTGTAAATTGAATCAAAGCAGGTTCTTTTCATTTGCTTTTCCTGAGAGTGATGCTGGTATGGTCTGCAATGCTTAGTGTAACAGAAAACACCTTCATCCTGTAGTGCATTATTATAGATCTACATGAAAAACCTTCTGAGAAAACTTAAGCACCCTTTCAAACAACTTTGTGGTATTTTAGAGGTTTGTCACAGGCTTACCTATAATCTGATACTTGAAAATGTACATCAAGTAGAGCCCACTGTAAAGCCCACTGTAAAACTAAACTAAAGTTTCTTAAGTAAACTAAAGTTTTGTAAGTATTAAGTAAATATGATACTATTTAGTAACTTCAATCAGTTCTATTATCAATATTGTGGCAAAAGGTCACAAATGGAGATTAGTCAACAGAAAAAAAAGTTTTGAGTTTAAAAAATGGTGAAAGCTATGATGTGTGAAGGGAAATGTGTGTTTTTGGCAGGTTGATGCCTACAAAAATATAAATGCTGAAATAGAGAAAGGGCCAAATACCAAGTAAACAGGTTACATGTACAGTGTCTGAAGCTTTTGTTTTTCTAGCAGCTCTTCTAAAAATGTCCTGGATCATTATTCAAAGTGCTGCATACCATGCTGGAAAATAATGTCAATGGATTATCAGAAGCTTGAGATGTCTTATAAGGACCTTTGGATATTTAACCTATTGAGCGGCAAGAAAAATAATGGTGATGTTTAAAACTAACACAGAGAAACATGACACCTCAGCTGCAGGTGCATTTGTTTGTGTATCAGTCATGAGATGAGCTCCTCTCAGCAACCTCAAACGAATGTTGAATTGCCAATTGCATCCTTTTGAGCAAAGTGGTCCTTTTGTGCACGTCTCAGATTGCTGTTCTGCGGCCCACACAATGATTACTTGTCTGCTTCATGTTTATGAACGCCTTTAACAAAATCCTCTGAGCTTAACTGGGAAACTTTGGTCAATGTTTTCAAAATGGCTTGGCGCCTAGTAAGGCGCCTAGTAAGGAAACTTTCAGTCTCAGGATCTTCTTAGAGACCTGAGGAGGAATTGCAGCTGCTCAGCAATATTGAGTGCATATTAAGTATGGATTTAAGCACCTTGCTTTAGACACCTTAGGTTTTTGGACTAGATGTTGCCGCTCTAAGCTGTAGAGTTTCTATCAGGTTCATACTATTAAGATGAATTTTTAGGGTACATTCAGGATTTGTATGTTGACAAGAACAGTAGTACCTTATGGATATGTTATTATACATGGATAAGACAAGTTTGGTTTGCCAACTTGTATTTTTCACTGTGACTAACTTCAGCGGAAATGGCAAGTACTCCTTATCTGGCAGGAATGAGTTCATCCATTACAACAAATGTATTAATGTTGTCCCACAATGTCATGTTCGGTGTCAGTAGGAGGAATAACTGGTAATACCCCCTGTCCCAGGCTGCTGGCTTTGGAGGGGTTCTCAGGTTAGGATTGTAGCTGCTGTGTGGATGAGGTTGGCACGGAGATCAGAGTGAGGGTTATTTCTTTGGTTTATTCATCTTATTCTCCCTTGACTGGCTGACAAAAAAAGAAAGAGGAAAAAAAATAAAGAAAAAAAATCCCCGCTTGCAGCAATTCCATAGAAATCCAAAGCAAATCATTAATACCCACATGTAGGTGGGATCAGCTCTTCACCAGTCAAACAGTGCCAGAAGTAGGATTTACAAGGGTCTCTTTTTACAAGGTCAAATCTGTATTAACTATTTTATGGATCAGCATTAAGAACAAACTGTGCTGTTGAGTCATTTGTGGAAGGAGGGATGTCTGGTGGAAGGGAAAGCTTGACTTCAGCTTTCAGGTCTGAAGCCAGCAAAAAGGCGCAGGAAGTTTCAACGTGAAAAAGCAAAAGTAGAATTCATGTGAGCATGACTAGCTTCCAGGATCCAAGCATATTCTTAACATGGAAGTACAAGGATGGAAATACATAGCACTAATTTCTATTTCATTACGATTTCAAAGTTGGTGTCTCTTTTTGGACATATTTTGATCTCTTTTTTGATTTTATCCCACAAAGTTGTCTTACTTGTACTAGCATTCTCTCAAATCAAGTCACAAAGGAGGGAGGAATTGGCACCTTGGAAGAGCCTTTCTTAAGAATTTAAATTCTGGGCATAGGCTCTTATTTTCATTCTTGTTAATAAAACTTCAAGCCCCACTAGTCTGCTAATCAATTAGTTTCAATTTTTCCCTTGTTCTAGCAGTTAAGTGGCTGCACCACAGGCAAAAAGCTCTCAAAGGAAGATACCTGTGAAGTTTAGGTGCTTCCAGGCATAGGTTGCAGCTGATTGATGGTTACAGGATTGCAGTTTCAGTCAAAAAGAAAAACATACCACTGCTCCAGTTAAGTCTTATTTTAATTTCTGACAGGCAGAAGAACACTTTTTCTCAAGATAAAGTGAGAGTTCTATTCCCAATGCTTATGCAAGTGTACTTACCTACTATGGCCTTTCAAAAAATAAAATCAAAGGTCATTTTTCATATTTCACTGAGTGAAAAAGCATCTGACATCTACTGTGGAGTCTGTGCATGGGCAGATAGCAGGGAATATCTACAGCACTGGATGGTCCTTTCCAAGCCAACCCAACAGCAGTTGCTCTGTGTGTCAGCACCCTAACTGCTGCCTTGAGTTAGGCCTGGCTTCACTCGCTTTAGCCTTAAGAAAGACTTTGCAGCTATTTTTCAAGGGTTTATAAAAGTCTGTTTTGCTTACTAACATAAAAGATATTTAATGCCTTGGAACTTGTACAGCATTTGAAAAACACTCAGAAATTGCTTTTGAGACAATACGATAATAAAAATGAAATAAAAGTCTAGGAAAACAAAAATGCAGAAAGGAACTTACACATTATAGATGATATTGTGGTGATATAAAACACTTGCTATCTCCTTCCATGCAAACCTAAGCCTTGGTAATGAAGTGCACCTGGTTTCCATTAAGCCTTCCCACAGCTGATTTTCTCTAGTAGGTCATGGCTGTCTTCTAGTCACTAAAAATGATTGAGAAAGCTGAAGTGGTGGGATTGTTTGACTCCTTGTGTCAAACATTTGTTTGCAAATAGGGCTTTTAATTTAAAAGGTATGGCTTCTTTTCCTTTGTCCTGTTTTTGTTTCTGAAGCTTTATGATGCAGGCTACATATCTCTCTGCAGAGAGTGTTTAAATCTGTACTTTTCTGTTGGTGAATGAAAACTGAGAAAGTCATACAGTCTCTTGAGTACATCTAGATCTTGATGAAAAATATTGCATAACTGAAAAGTTGGTAATACTATAGCAAGAATTTTGTTTTCTCTACTATGCAGCTCTCTTCATAACTGGTGCAGTGGAGCTGCTAGATCCCTCAAAGGGCTATTTTGGAACCGGAGACAATTTGCTATGTCTCTTTTCCAGCTGGTAAGTGCCTTTGATTTGTGCTATATCTTTTATACTTTTTTTTGATCCTGACACTCTCAAGGAGATAGTGGGAATAGAAATAAGAGTTGTTGAACCAGAAGAAAAGCTGAAGTTTTTGAAGTGGTTTTGTATTTTTAATTGAGTGTAATTCTTCTGGAGAAAAGGTAATAATGAGTGCATATATTTTTTTATATATACTTTTAATGGTTTGCCGTATTGTGTATGTGATATTTTCTGTCTTATCCCATTTTATGGAAAGTGAGGACTTTTTCTTTTTTCTTTTTTTTTTTTTAAATATGGGGGATTTATGCAGTATCTCTGTGCATACGAATCAATTTACTTAGCTATCAGGACCTTAAATGTGTATGAATGAAAGAGAAAGAAAGCCCAGAAGTATTTGTCAACGTTTAAAAAAAACCCCTTAAAGTTGTCTGAAATTATTTTTTGTTTATAAAACTGCATTTCCTGTATCTTTAGGCCCTTCAAAAGAGTTACATGTCTTTCTATGTATGTTTGCCAACTCTCCTCTTCTCTATGATGTATGTACACATATAATCATATGCATGCATGTATGCACATGCATATGATTAAAAGCTGAGAATTAAAGCTGAGATGTCATGGAGGTACGACTTAAAGCCCTGTCCCATGGAATCATGGGATTACACTAGAATTCCTCATCTTATTTAGTAAATACGTTTAGATCTAGTAAATTTAACCCTCATGAGGTTTCCCAGGTTTTCTGGATGATAGGGATGAACTGACTAAACACAGAGCGGCATGTTACAACAGAAAAACCTTGATTTGATGCCATCTGTCCCTTTCCTTTCCTCATTCACGTTTAATAACAAGAAATCCTGTGAGGAGGAATAAAACATACTCATAGTGATGATATACCTTTTCTTTAAAAGGGCATAGTTCCCTCTTTCTGTTTTTCATCCTCTCTGCTCTATGGATTGAAAACACATTCTTGAAAATAACCTTACATGGGAAATTATTTTCCTGGATTAAGCTGGATGCCCCTTAAGGTGTCCATACCTGACTCTCTGCATCCTGAGGAAAGCTGCTGTATTTAAGTAAGTAGGAGTTTTGTCCGAAGACAGAGCAGAAGGCTGGGCCATCAGGATGGTTTTCATATCTTGCTGATGTGTGAGGTCTCAATACAAATGAGTAAAAATTATGAAGCTTCAAATGTGTCTGCAGTGGATGGCATTGGGGGATTCTGAATTACAAAGGGAACCTCACCTTGCATTAAAGGAGAAGGTATGTATTGCTGTAAAAGACAATAGTGCTTATGGAAACTGGAAAAACAGTTTTTATGTATCGTCTCTTCCCATACTCTGGCTAAACTCCCTGGTGATAATTTGTTTACTTCCGAATTTGGGGACTTAAATATTTTTAAGAGTATTCTTCTATTTATAAGACACTGTTATTAACTCATCTTGCCTAATTCTTAAGACATGTGAGTGAAACTGAATAAAATGGTATCATAGAATCTGATCTTTTATAAGATTTAATAATCCTACCACATAGATTGTAAAAAAACTTTCAGGCTTTACAACTACATGTGTAGCACTTGTCTGGCAAGTCTTCCTTTAGCAATAAAGAGATTATTCCTTCATCTTTCCTTTCAAGAAAATTTAATGTGTGGTCTGGCTTCTGTTTCCCTTTCCATGGGATATGTGTAGCTCTGAATGATGAGTGCAGTTGTCTGTCACTTGGTAGATTGCAAATCCAGAATGTTTTAAGCCATCTGGCAGACCAGAACGCCTAAATAAATGGGAGATTGTAAGGGAGGAAAAACAAATAACCAGTAGAAAACAGTAATTGCTCTTTTAAAAAGGCAGGCTCTTATCCTCCCTCAAATTCTGTGTTTGTGATAGCATCTGGCTTGTACCCAGGTAATATGTGCCATGGTGGGGATGGAGAAAAATATTCAAAGGACTTGTTAATCAAAGCTTTAATTATAGCATGATATATGTACGGAGAACTTGCTAAATCTCACTGCTGAAGATGAGTTAGCAGCAGCTAGCCTAGGCCACCCAGAGGAACATAAAGGGTGGAGAGGATCTGGATAATTCCTTTTCCTCCAGACCGATCTGGAGGGGCACATGTGCCACAGAGGCAGGGCACTGGTACACGGGGAGGGAGGGTACACAGCTGGTACACGGGGAGGGAGGAAGGCCAGGAATGTGGCTGCACGACACTGTGACACCCGCAATGCGGTGTATACCCTGACTGCATCATATTTAGTGCCACTCCGGAGTGGGAATCTGTCATTTCATTCAACTCCTCTGACAAGTCTGCCTTTCTTGGGAGTAGTTCTTGCTGCCATTGAATGGATTTATTCTATTGCTTTATTTATTTATTTATTTATTTATTTATCCTCACCACCTATCACACTTAGGCTGGCTGACAAATTAGTCAAATGGTGTAAAAAATACATTCCAGAAATATTCATCTGATTTTTGCGGGGGTTTGGCTGTCTTTGTGCCTCTTTGCTTGAGTTCTAAGCAACAAATGTGTTTGGTGGCGTGTCCTTTAAAGCAGCCAGTTGCAGCTGAATCCTGCTGACAGCAGGCTTTTACATTTGTAATGGCAAGTACTGTTCCTTCAAGTGGGATGTGAAATATTCCCTTACTGAGTCAAGAAGAAAATGTCCTTGTAATGCACGTATGCCATAAAGGCTGATCATTTTTGAACACTATCAGCAGCAACTAAAAATGAACACGCTGAGCAACAAGCCTGACTTAAAATACTGAATGTTCTATTGCTGAATCGCTTGTTTTGATTGCAAACAATCTGTCTAAATAGACAGAAATAAAATCTAGAATATCTGAAGGGAAAAACTAAAATATGAGCCTTAATCATGAAACATCTGTTTCAGGGTGCTTTATGATCAAGGCTCATAAATCACATTTTATATAAGTACTAATATAAAATATTTTATAAATCTATATTTATTTATAAACATCTAAATATCTACATTTCAAACAAGTCTTGAAAATGAGATTTCACTTAAGCACTTCTGAAAACTTCTCCTTTTACCCTAGGGAACCACAAGAAGTTTCTGTAGGTCATTATGACCTCTTAATAAAGAAAAGATGAAACCTGGGTCAAAATGAAGTTAATTAGTGGACTTAGTTAATTAGTCGGTGGGTTCTTCTGTCAAAACTAGTGCATACAGTTAAAACTTTAATCCAGTTTGTGAGCCAATCTTCCTAGTAAGAAGCGGTTTCAAAATGGAATATGAACTCCTAGCTTATTGCTTCTTTTTTTACACCCTCCCGCCTCCTTCCAGACTAGGCTATTTCTAGAATTTCTTCCTTGACAGCCAGTCTGTCCCTGATTCCCTTCCCCACATCTCTTATGCTCAGTCAAGAGTCTAAGCAGAAATACAGGCCTGTTTTGTTAACGGAAGTTATTTCAGATGAGGTCCCCACAGCTGTAGTTGAGTTAGCCAGCATGAAAATCCTGGCATGGTTTTGCATGACAAGTTAGAGCAATGAAAAGTGATGTAGTTCATTTTATTTTTGCTGCGCAGATTACCCTGGAGTAGAATACGTGTTGAAACGGAGTTGTGTTGACTACTGCCATTTGGTCGTATTATTAGTTTAAACTAATTCCTGCAGGGATAGCCTAGTAGAGCAGATGTCCCAGATAAATGGATTGCTCTCTGGGGAATATGTAACTGGTCTTTTTTTGTCTTCTCTCTCCTAATCCTGACGTTTGGTACATGTGGAGTCAGGGCAGATTGGAACAGTAAGTTCTTAAGCTGTACTGCTTCAGTGTATTTCCACTGAGATTCTCTTCCTGCCTCAATGAATAGTGAGGAATCAGGATAGGATCCCAAGGTTCCTTTACTCTATCATCCGATTGGACCATCCAAGTTGCTATGTGAGCAGTAAAACTAACAAATTCTGATTTCTTCTTCTGGATTTGCATTCTCTACTTTCCTGAGGCAAAAATGAATAACAAACAGATGAGTTTTGTCTGCCTTTCCCTCTGTGGGGATGCCAAGTTTGGTCTCTACCCACAACTCATCCACTGATTTTCAAGAACTTGTGCAAGAGCATAATTCTCTTCTTTTCTTGAACGGGGTCTAGAATTTAGTTTAAAACTGCTTAGAGACTTAAAATTTATTTTGGGATGGTGGGGGAGGGTGTAGGTGAATAGAGAAAGAACTCACATATTAATATAAGTATCACGTTAAAAAAAAAAAAAAAAAAAAACAAGAAAAAACAACGTAAGCTCCACATATGGTGCTTCTTGAGCATAACACTTTCTACAAATTAGTGTGATTAGTGACTTCTGGATACAAAGTCCTGAACTCCAGACAGAAGGCTGAGAATACTAGGAATGCCCTCTGAAACCAGTGAAAACAAAGGTTCGGCCAAGCAGTGCACAAACCATCAGTCTCCCCAAGCATTTTTGGTAGGGTGGCGAGAAATTACAAATCTTCCTGTGGAAATGTGTGCACACTGTTTTGAATCACATCTAGGTGCAGAAACATTCCAGATCTATTCCAGAGCTGCCAAAGCTTTTGCTATCTGTCTTAGAGGATGTATCTTTTCACTTTTCTCTAATCCATGAAGTCTTGATTTAGTTTGCATATGCTATACAGGGATTTAGCACTTTGTATCAGTAAGTTAAAAAGTTTTTTTTTTTTTATTACAAAAGCATCTTTGTATCACTTGTTCCTTTAAAACTTTCCACTGAATTGAAATACCTGTGATCACTTCAGCGTTGTATATAACAGATTTCTGCCATAAATCAGATGACTTGTTGTGTATCTTTTCCTATGCTTCTCCTTCAGAATAAATTCCTAATAACTTTGAAGTAGTGACAGTATATGCTTGAGTGAAAAATAAACTTGCAAATACAACATGTCTAGCAAGCAGCTGTTCTATGAATTCGTGTTTGAAAGGTGCTTCAGGTAAAGGTTTATGTGGTCCTGGTTCTGATCCAGGACTTATAAGCAATGATCCCTTGAGGCAGAGGAGATGGGTAAAGCCAGTGTTTCTTGTGACCAAAAATCAAGTTCTAACACAAAACTTTCTAACTGTGGGAATGTATTTAAAGGGACAAGGGACACTCAAAACCAAACAGTTCTCCCAAAAAAAGTTCAGATTTCTATCTCATAGTACCTAGTCTTCCCCTCTGTTTTACAGAGACCCTGAAATTTGAATTCCTAAGCTATTCTGCACTCATTCGAAAAGTTAGAATCATGAGAGAAAGATTTTGAACACTCCAAGAGAGTTCATTTTGAGGAATGGATTGCATTTAATCAGTATTTGCAATCTTTTCTCTTTTCTTTGGTGTTAATGTATGAATGGCTAATGATTACACCTGCAAACAGAAAAACACAAATCTATGATACCTGTAGAATCCTTAGGGTTTATTCCCTCCACTTTTTCTAGTTTATGAACTAGGAAACTTGTTACTAACTTAGAAACATTAATTAATTGAGTTGCTTTTTGCCTTTGATATAGGTGTAATGTCCTCAAGAACAATTCCTGTATTTTAAGCTGGGTAGTTGAAGGTACATCCTACATGTGGACTAAGAGCAGTTATGAGCAGGACTACACGTCTGCTAGCTCAGATAGTGTTTATTTCCTGGTATCCTACTATTATTGCATTTTTAGCCATTTATCTTTTCCTTTTCCAAGATGTGACTCACTGAAGTATGTTTCTAGCTCCACTGCAGTCTTTGTGGTACAAATCAGAAACAGAACATGTCTGGGTTTTACTTCAAACTTCATCTCATAAACATTGTGCAAGTACCCCATGTAAACACCCTAATTGAGTTAGCTTTAAAACTCATGATAGATTTATGCGTTAATATATTTAAGCTCTTACAGATGCCAATAAAGTGATCTGTTTCATCAGCAAGTGAAAATGAAATCTGGGTAGAAATAAATACATGCTAAAATTTTCTAAGATTTGTGTCCATTTAAAAAAATTTGTGACTGATATCCCAACAAAGGGAGTAAAGAGCAGTATCTGCGATGCACCTATCACATTATTAAGATGACATTTGCATTCTTTCAGGGAGCACTTGTCACAGAACTGTACTCTCCTCTTTTTGGCTACATCCTCTAATTGGCTACATATAACCAGAGTAGTGTCATTTTGTTTAGATGCAGAAAGACTTGTCTTCACTCAAGGGTGGGATGTGATTTGGCATGTTTGCAAAGCCAAGTAGGGTCTGATAGAGGTGACCTGGAAGGTCTGTTTAGAATGTAAAGCCTTTTAGCTCAGAGGCTGTTACACTGTTATATATGTTTACAGTGCTATAAATAAGTCTTGATTCATGACTGAAGAGTCCAATAGTATTGGTGCTGAACTATCTCCTAGCATTCCATGCATTCGGTTGTCTCCCTCAAGGAATATAGCACACGTGTGCATATATATCGTATGCATGTCCCTTTTGTTGCCTTCTATAATCATTTCTAATCCTCTCTAATATTCAGCAATGGAGGTAGAAAGACAACCTTGTTACTTTTCTTTTTTCCTTTGTCTGAACATGATATCTGGCAAGGAAGTGACTTAAAACAAAAATGTGTTGGCAAGCCCAGTGACCTGTATAAGGGGAGTGAAATGAGATAAATCAGCTAAAGAATTAATTGCAGGAAGTAGATTATAAAACAATAAAGCTTCCATGTTGCTGCTTTAGTGGTTTCTTACTGCACTGGACTCTTTCCATGAGATGCTCGTAAGAAAAGCAGAAGCTTAGTTCCCCCAGCAAACCAATAAATGTTGCATAAGTTCTTCTATGATAGTCCATGTTTGTTTTAGGAGAAGCATTTTATTTGAAATATTCAGTAAAAATAAGCATGGCGGGGCAAGGGGAGGGCTGCTCTAAGAAACCACACAGTCTCTCTCCAAAATGCAGGACAACTATGAAAATTTGACATGAAATTACAGGATAAATCTGTGTTGTTTAAAAGGGAAAGAGGAAAAGATCGTAATGTAGCTGTGTGAGCACAAGTTTGGAGTTCTGATCTAGCTGGTAGACACTTTCTCCTGAGGAACGTTCATGCTGAGTGTCCATGTTGAATAAACAGCAAAAGCAGTTAGCACACTCATATCTAGGCAAAATGCTTTATTCTGCAGAGGTAGGTGGTGTTAAACATGCTACCGTTCTTGTTAACCCCCTGGACAATATTTCTGCATATTTTTACGAGCCGTGGGAAATTATTGGAAGCAGATACAAAATGAAAGTTCTTTTTCTGTGTGGGGGTGGTGGGTGGGGAAAAAGCCAGTGTGTTTTGCCTTCTTGTTGTGTTGGAGAAACTGGTGTCCTGAAAGCATGAATGGGGCTGGAGCAGAAGTGGAGACAGCGAACAAGTTGCACCATTTATTTTGTGAGGGAGTTAAATTCATTGGCATTTCTTTCAAGAAGACTTGGCTGTGATCTCTACAATCAGAAATTGTCCTCTGCCTCTCACAGTTAGGTGCTGTCATCAACCATGTAACACCCAAAGGGTGACTGTGGTTTGTTGCTGTATATAATGCTGGGAGAGGACCCGTATTAGGAGCAGTACAAATGACAGTGTTTTCATCAGCTTTCATAGCTTCTCCTTCCTGACAAAATTGCGCCTCTGATGGGCTGGTTTATGGGATGTAAGGCAGCTGACAGAGCTGAGAAATAAATGGTAGGGAATCTTAACTGGAGCTTAAATGGAGATGTTTTATATCAAGCCAGTGTCTGTTGGCAGACACGTAGTCCCAAGTGCTGAGCCACCGAGGTTTTCAGTTGTTCTGTTTAACGTAACCCCCTCAGGGCTTATTAAGGAAGGTGGTTTGCACACACACGAATATGGAAGCATGTGGTTCCCAGAGTTACTCACAATTCATTTAGAGGGCGCTCGCCTTGCAAGTGTTCTGGCTGATGAATAGATTCCTGTGCTGGCTGGATAGGGAATAAAGCAATCTGCGATCTGGCTCTGCACCGAGTCTCTCCAGGAACAACATAATTACATTATAGAGAATCTATTTTTACACTTAAAATACGGTTTGTTTATAGCACTCACACAATTTCATTCTTCCTCACTTGGCTATTTCAAGTCAATGTCATCAACGAGCTTGGAAGCTGTTGCAAAGTGTAGGCAAGACACCTGATGTGCTCATTCATGGGAATTTGGGCTTAGGAGGCTTTTGTTCCTCTCTTCTTATCAAAGTGGTACATTATGCTGTGAAATAATCCACCCAGACAAAAGGAAGAAGTGCCATCCCTCTCTAGCACAAAGGAAAATAAGACATCCCCTCTCTCCCTCCCTCCCTCCCCAAAACTAAAAGGAACTCCTTGTTCTAAGAGGTGATAGATGGGTTCATAAACGAGCTTCACCTGCCTTGGGTGTGCTAGTGCGTGCGTGGGCTACCTCTAGGCAGTTTGATCTTGCCCATCCACATCTCTGTTTACAAACTGCTCAATTTCGATTATGGTATGTTTGTTTGTTTTCTTTTAGCTTTCTAATGAGCAGATACATGATTTATTTGGTATCTGTGGTACACAAGGGGCTAGACCTAGGAAAAAGGAAGCTTATCCTGTATGCAGGTGGGCATAGAAGTGGCACAAGTGCTTGAAAATCTTCTCTGGTCCAATTACATTTACCTGGCATAAGCTCAGATAAATATCTGAATGTTCCTATACATACTTAGGGAAGAAAAAAAAATAGCCTTCAGGTGTGTTTCCTGGCCCTACGGGGAGACCTGTGTTTCTATTAGTATGTTTTCTGATTGACTGCACATTCGACAGAGTCATTAAGAAATTCTATAGAAAGCAATTTGCATGCATTGCTCTAATGAAAAGGCTATTCTTTTTATTATTAATTTTCCCAGTAGTTGTGTGTTTACTGGATAGAAAGCATTTCATCTTGTCATAAATCATTGCTAGGAGAGATACAGAGTGGGCATTAGAACCACTGAATTACAATAGTGCTGTTGTCAATACAACAAATTTTAGTTATGCTGTGAGAGGAGGTTTGCCCAGACTGCAGACCTATCCACAAGCACAACCTTCAGCTGCAGTGTATTATTTATTGCTCTTTATCTGACTGTGGATCAGGGCATATCTTAAAACTTTGTTTAGGCTACCTTGTAGCTGGCTGTCATAAACACTCTGTGGCGTGGGTGACGCTTACTCAAATGCAAGGCGCAAGTGCTACCTGTGTCAGGTCTGACCTGCTGCCTCTTGAGGTGTGGAGGGGATTCTGGTGGCGATGCCGCCAGGAGCGTTGCCAGCTGGCGTGGCTGCTGCTGACTGCAGCCCTGGCCAGATAGTCTGCGGGATTCGCCCCCGGCTCGTAAGAAACCAACAAGTATATATCATTCTAGTCATTTCACAATTCAAATGTTTTCAAGGCTTACATATCTTTAAAAATAGAAATTGGCCGCCAGTTGATGATGGTTCTATGGTTGAAGACAAACATCTTGCTTTTCACACAGGAACTTTTGTCCTGCCTTTCTCTTTTTTGAATGCTCTTAAAGTTATTTAATTTATGTGCATAAAGACCTCATCTTTAGGCTAAAATGATTTTTCACTTCAGATTTACTTTTCCTTCCTCCCACTTATTGGCTTTCACTCCTCAAATTAATGCTGCTGAAGTGCACAGAACCTGAGACAGAGGTACAGCAAAATGAAAACGAAGAGAGAATTGACCTAGCTTTGTTGTTTTAACTGAAACAAGAAAAAAATCCTTTGCCATCTAAGGGATTTTGTTCCAGATGGTACTAGAACGAACTGGGGTTGAGATGATTTGGGAGAAGTACATTCCACCCTTACCATTCAATTTGTAATCAGTATAAATGTGACAAAACAAAGGATGCATCCAAGAAGATTTCCATCCCTTCAAAGACAGACAGAGTTAAAACCAAATACTTTTATTATTTTTGTTTTATATTTGGCCCATCTTTCAAATTAGGTAATGGAAACCTAATCCTTCTGTGCTGCAAACTATTTTGCAAGACCAACCAGTAAGAAGTCCACCTGCTCAGATTAGAGGAACAGAAAGATATGTTGCATTTGTTGTTCTTCTACAAAAATATTCCTAAGTGTTTTGACTATGCTACTTGAAGGCAAGACTGAACTCCTAGTTCAAGAATGACATTTATCATTATCTTTACAGTACAGTGTTTCTGTCAGGGTAGCAGACTTGGACTGCTTATGTTAGAAGCTATAATTCAGTCTGACAAGGTTAACAAGAAAACACTTCCACTTAGCAAACCACACTTGAATTCTTGTCATGACCTGACCCTTTAGATGTCTAAAAACAGTCAGATCATATCTGGCCTATAGCTCCTTATGAGCCACAGCATTTGTGGGAACTGCAGAGGGATCTCTTCGCAAACACGTGTCTCATGCTGAGTTTGCAGATAGCCTGCTGAATGGCAATAAAAATCTTTAAGACTGCTCTGTTAGGAATAGGCCTGCTTGGAGTGAACCTGTACATCTATGTATGAATACATCTATAGCATGACCCAAGTGACATGGTATACGGTGAACCTGTGGTTCATAGCAAGGCTCTTCCAGGAGTCTTGCTGACATATCCTGAGGTAATCAAGATCTGCATTTAACAGATACTCTGTTCAACACACATATAGAAGAACTATCATGTTAAAATGCTTAAATGCAGTCAAGCACCTTTCATCTGCATTCTTGCCATTGGTGTACACAAAGAAGTAAACAAAAGGAGGGTATTAGAATATTTTCCTAAAATTTTCTGCTGTAGATTTCCATACTGTGGAATACCCTATTTTGGAAAATATTCCTTTTGGCACAGTGCATTCTGTGGATTCATGGGCACTTGCACTGAGGAGGAGGAATGTGTTAGTGTATGAGGAAGTGAGTAGGATGAAATGAACAGACAGGAAATGCTTGGCTGAACAGAGGGAGGAAAAACCTCCCTGTTAGAGTGTGCCAGGACGTGTCCAAAGGAAATGCTGGAATCTCCCTTCTCAGGGGACTTATAAAGCTAAGCACTAGAAAATGTACTGCAGGGAACAATACTGCATTGGCAGGGAAATAGGTTGGATGATCTAATTATTTTCCATCTCTAACTTCTCTGTGTCTATGAATAATCCAGATAGCACTAGCTGGTTTTTTTCCCTACTAAATAGTCATCTGGGAAATACTTTCTAAAAGAAATAATTATTTTCAAATTTTCAAATTGGGCAGTCCTGATGCTCACCAAGCATCAAACATCAAGTTCTGACCTTCCTTACGGTTTCCTATTTTCCAAAGCTGTGAGAGAATTTGAAAAAAAAAGTACATGTTATGCTAGATGTAACACTGGGCTGAGATAAGTTTAGGAAGGAGTATAGTTTGGCTTCTGCATTGTATGCCTGCAGGTTTTGGGGCACATTCATCCTTAAGTTTCTGATGAGCACTGAGTGCTTAAATGAGACAGAGGCCATGTTTCAGTCTTCCATGTTTCATTGACAGCAAAGTCAAGTTTGAAGAGACAGCATTCAGAAATACAAAATGTGACCCTAACAGATTTTAGGATATATTTGTTAGAAGGTCAGATATCTGTTGAACGTTGAGTTCCTGTCTGAATTAGTGCTGCTTGTAGGATTCATGACACTAGCAGCTTGGTTCATCTCTTGTTTTAATGGATACCATAAAGAAAAGCTTTTAAAAAGAAAGTGAAGGAGTTTGCCAGCTCTTAACATAAATGACATCAACTTTATGCAAACCTGGATCCTCTGAGAAGGGGACTTTCATTTTAAAATAAAATGTGAACAAAAGCTTGAAAAAGATCAACCTAATGGTTCAAACATCAGTACACAAATAGCAAAACATTTTCATCTAATGACCTGTAATTTAATCTTATCACTCACACGTGTTCTCATTAGGAAGAGGTCTTATAGACTGCCTACTGGTTTTGTTAGTTGGAAGTATTTATAACTTTTACAAGAGTCAGAAAGTCCTAAAAATTTTTAAGCTGCTGGATGTCCCATAACCAACATTTAGCATAAAAGAGGGTTGCTGAGTTGTCTGGCTTTTAAAGATGATGATGATTTAAAGAAAAAAAAAGATATTTCTTTATGCCAGATTATCTACTTCAGGAAAAAAAGGACATTTTTTCCTTTCTAAAATGCTGACACTTTCTCTGTATAATGATACAAAGGGCATTTCTAACTTCAAAAGGGCTAGAAGATTTCAAAGCTGTGCCCTTAGGCTAGTGACAAATTAAAAAGAAAATCAGAGTTTGAAAATCAAAAGAAGTTGCTATGTGAATAATCTCTTTTTGGGGTAGATTTGCGTGATTTTCTTTTATATCATTTCACTCTGAAGTCTTACAGAAAACTATTGGAAAGCAGATAATTAAGACTGAGAGGGAATAAAGACATCACACGAGTGTGGTGTTTGAAAGAAGTGCAGCTTCTGTTCAAGTCAAAATTATTTGGTTGATACAAAGGTGATCTAAGCTGACTGGAACTCAAGGCTCAGAGAAAAGAGATCTTTTTCACTGGTTGAACTCCCATAGAGCTTATATGGGTCTCCAATATGTTGCTGGGTTTGTCCTTCAGTGTCCAAAAAGTTTTTTCCCCACAAATATGTCAGCGAGTATCTTACTATGTCTATGGATGTGAGTTTACTAGAGTTTGTTAAATCTAATCATACACCACCTGTGCATCTTTTGTGAACTTGGTACTTGTCTCTCATGTAGTAAGAAAGAGAGTGTTTTTGTTGAGTTGTAAATTTCATGCCTACAAGACTTAATATCACTTACATGTGCAAAGGGCCTTCATGCTTCCTATCTCTAATTAATTTATGTATTTAGCTTAAATATAGCATAGTTTTGTTTGCATGAGTCTGTTTTATTTGAAATGTTTCATTGCACTTTTCCCCCAAAGAAACATTTCTCCTGTGTATGAACATATGTACAAACATGTATGTACAGGCAGAAATAAAATCCAGATCCAGTCCAACAAATCAAAACTGGAACATCAGCATATACTTAATTCTGTCTCCAGTGGGAAAAAAATTATGGGAAAAGATTCCCTTTAACCCCACTGGCTGAGGGACAGGTAGTTGCTGTGAATCAGGGCCCTAGGAGATATTACCACATCCAGTAGGCAACTGGAATGCATTTTACAGTCAGGTAGCAAGTTTGTGCACTCTTTAAGACCTAAATCATTCATCGTTATCCTCCAGTTCAACTACCAGTGCTAGGCACTCTTTAGCATGTCATTATTTCACAAATAGTAACTGGTTTATCATTCCAACTCCTGTGTTAAGTGCTTTATCATTATCATGTGTTTTTACAAACAGGAAGCTGAGAGACAAAAAGATCTTGTGCACAGATGCACAAAAGCAGTGGGTGGCCTGACTCCTGTTTGGGTCTGTTTCCGTTGAAGCTGAGTGCAAGCCTGCAGCCGAGTCCTGCTTCGAAGGCTAGAGAGTGTGGGCTAGACCTTCCTGGTACACTTAATTTTACCCCAGAAATGTTTTACTTTATAAACTACTCAGTAAGAGAGCGAACTCAAACTAAAAGCAAAATACAGGTATTGACTTTCATTTAGAAGAAAGAAATAGTATTAACACATGGTGTTTGTGTACTAATCTACCTGTACAGAAGGCTTCTTTTTCAGATTAGAGATACTTTGACAAATTGTTCATGGTAATTTATGTTGTTCAGTAACTTATGCCAGTTGCTTCTGTTAAATCCATAAAATTGCTGGTCATTCTGGGAATCTGTCATGGAGGCCTTGAGCTGAATTACTTGCATGGAAAACAAAACTCTTGAAATGTCCATGCTAGCATTCATGAGGCTAGTAACTAATTTGAGAGAACCACCTTACAGCTAGCTCCTTCTACAGTGAAGCAAGTGAGATGCACTCAAAATAAGAGCATGTAGCAATAGCACAGTATATGCTTAATCAAGATGCATTTACTCTGTTGAGCAAGGAGTCACTCAAAAAAAGTTGCAGTTCTCTTCGGGAATGTGGGTAAATTTGCCCATCAGCATCTGCTTGTGTTCAGCAGTTGCTAATTTGAAAATATTCTGCATGCTGTAGCAAGACTTAAGTGAAAAATCAGTTAAATTTTAGTTTTGTCTTAAAAATAAAATCTAGTATATTTCTGACCCATATGCTATAATCTTGCGTGATTCAGTTGCTGTGTATATTTTCTACCTCTTAAAATATTCTTTGTTTTAAATAGATACAGCTATGAGAAAAATGTTGTTTCTAGGATAGGGAAAGACCCGTCAAAAGGCACTTCATAAAAATGCAAAACTAGTGCTAATCCATCTTTCAGGCTCAGTATTAATAAATCACACCTGAAAGAACTGAATAAAGGAAATAAAATTGCTGATTCAGTCCTAAGTGAGTCCTAACCTCATAAAGGTGGGGAGATATACCTTAGAGTCTAGCTTCACTCTCCAAAATGGAAATCTTTAGGATATTTCAAGCTAATGCTCAAAATCTCTGAGTGGTTTCACAGTCTTATGAATCTTCTCCCTGTCCAGTGCAGGAACGTGGATTTCTTACCGAGGACATGATTTCATGTTCACTGAGCTGAAACGCTCTACTTGGATACAGAATGAATAGCTTTAAGTGTTTACTCTAAAGAATGTGTAGAAGCTTTCATAAAATGTGCCTGTAATTGCCAAACAAGAGTTTCAGAATGTGAGCAGATGAACTAATAAATAGCAGTGAACTATCTCCACAAGTCTGAAAAGGGATTGCACTGAGAACCCCAGTTAGATGACACTAGATCATTAAGTGCCTTGTGAGAAAAGTCTTGGCCAATTCTAGTTGCTGATAAAAATTTCACTCTTGGATGATGTCCTAGAGATTAACAAGACCACTAAGAAAACATTTCCATCACCTCTGCTTAATTACCCAAAATAACAAGTTTTTTTCCTAGGCAACTTTGTCTCAGTGACAGAAAAGCACTAATATGTGAATTTTTATAAGTGCAGGCTCCACAACAAGCAAGATAAATTCAGCATTACAACCTTTGCAGTGACTTTAGCAGTCAGTTTATTAGTCACTGCTATCCCATAAAGTAGTTGAACAAAATCTGTTGAGATTCCTGTTCATCATTAAGGTAACATAGCATTACCTAAAATCACAGCATCACAGAATGGTTGAGGTTGGAAGGGACCTCTAGAGATCATCTAGTCCAACCCCCCCTGCTCCAGCAGGGACACCTAGAGCACATGGCACAAGGTGGCATCCAGGCGGGTTTGGAAGATCTCCAGAGAAGGAGACTCCCCAGCGTCTCTGGGCAGCCTGTGCCAGGGCTTTGTCATCCTCACAGTGAAGAAGTTCTTCCTCATAAGAAGATTAAACTTCCTATGTTTCAACTTGCATCCATTAGCCCTTGTCCTGCCACTGGCCACCATGGAGAAGAGTTTGGCCTCCCTGGTTCCAGTTTAGGCCGTGCCCAACAGCACATGCAATTTAATGTTCTTCGGTAAACATGAGACAAGTTCGGCCTTTGAGACATGTAACACCGTAAGCAAAGGACAGGTATCAAAATGTATCCCTTTCCATTACAGATGTGTATGTACACACACACATGCAGCTGCAGTGTATGTAGATTTTCATAGGATGGTCTCAACCTAAGGGTTTTCAGGTTCTCATATCCAGTTCTTGCCCACAGTGCCCATGGACCCTCAGGAAAAATGAACACATTCTTCCATAGTTAATGTGAGAAGAGGTCACAGCGAGAATTGTGCTAAGAAATTTAACTATTCAAGTTTATTTTGGGGCTTAGGGTAGGGAGAAGTGCCCTAAAAAGATTTAAGAACTATTTTGTAAAGGAACTTGAGGAAGTATACTTGCAAGGAAGTAGAACACGTACATAAAAATCTCAATTCCTTTCTATATGAAAATATCTTTTTTGCATTACTATCTCCATCTTCCTATAAATTAATATATTTCAGGTATTTACTGCCATCAGTGAGGATATGTAGCCAATTATCCAACCTAATGTTTAAAGAAGTAAGAACAAATGAAAATAAATTACTCATTTCCAATTGTTATAGGTAATAATTCAAAAGTTATGGTTAGGTTAGTATACTAGAAATATTAATAAAAGTGAAATCAGCTCTTAGCTTTGGGAGGAAAAAAGAAAGTTTGGGAGGATTTTTTAAATAAATTCTTAGTTGGCTCATGACATTTATATATATGCCCAAAAGTTGTGTGTGTATATATGCCTTCAGCTGAAACTGAAGAACTGTGAAATGTGCTCATGTTAAAATTGATATGGAATCCCTTTGTATGTTTGGAACCTTTTCCCCTGTGCTATTTGTACAAAAACTGAGTTTAAGAGATACCTAGGATTACTGAAGACACAACTGTCTGTCCTGCATTATCTTAAAAATGTTTGCATGCACTGATCTGTAATCCTTCAAGAACCTTCCCAATGGGGAAGTGTTAGTAGATGGGGTCAGCAAAGAGCTACATTACTATAAAAACAAACTTTGCAGGATATAGAGCAGGGACATGAAAAGGAGGGGGGGGTGGGGCAGACAGGTTGGGTGTAGTGTTTAAAAAAAAAAAAATCACAATGAAGCCTATGAGGATTGCTCCTGAGTTTATCCAGGGGAAAGTTTTGATGATTCACAACTGGCTCTGGAGCTGCCAGTCTTTTCACTTTGCTTGCTGTGCATGTAGTGCTGCCCAACACCTGCTGTTAATTATAACATTCTATAAATCTCCTGTTCGAAGGCCAGCAGAGAGACACAGTGCCTGCCCTGGCTGAGTGGACACTCTAGGAAAAAAATAATTCTTCAAGAGTTCAGCCCTGGATGAGTTTCTATGAACCTGGCATGGTCGCGAATGGAGAGTTCCATTAAGAAAAACCCAAATGGATGCCTTTAAGCAAATAAGGTCCTGGCTTTATATTGTCATTGTGGTTTCAAACTCCACATCAACAAATACTACGTTGGGAAGCAATCATTTAATAAATCAAAGTAGCTTGTCTGGTAATAAATATTTTTCTTAGAAACCACATTATTCTCTTCTATTGATCATATGACTTCCCAGTTCCTGCATTTTTTGACATTGCTGCAGTAACAAAGGAACGTGGGAAATAACTCAAGATGGTGAAATCATTCAGTTTCACAGTGCCTTGCCTGTGCTGTGTTTCTGAGAACAATTTAAAAATGTGTGATTTCAGGCAAAGGTGACTGAATTCTTCCCTTTTTCAGATAACCACAATTCAACTCAATTGCACAGTGGTGCCTCTCTAAGGGGAAAGTATTTCATTTTGAGTAAATCACTTTAATTTCTCAACTCTGTAAAGCAGAGGGGCTAGTGCTACTTTCATTTCACATTGTTGAAAATCATTTTTTTTTCTTTTTTTGTCTCTATGGGCTTTGAACATTTACAAAACTTCTGCAAAAAAATACCATGAATCATTAGTCTTGACTCTGTGTCCTTTTTGGCTATCGTTCAGAAAACTTCCACTTCCACTGACAAACAGGCTTTTGTATTCAGCAGTGAAATGAAACCCAGCATCAAAAAATAAGGAACAAATAGCAAAATAGCTTGGAAAAGGGAAATAAATACACAGAACTATGTTCTACTGTCAGTTACAAGAGTCTAAAGCCAGAGTAGGTCTAGGCATGAGTCCTGTAAACACATATGGACACAAATAACATTATCTATATGAAAAGTATTGTTGCATTTAAACAGCAGTATTCACACGTGTGATTAATTTGCTGACATAAATGTTCAAATCATCTGGGATGTGATGCATTACTAAACACTATAAGCTGGTAAAAATATTTAGTCAAACTTTACTAAAAACATAGATGCCGTTGCATATGTTTGTGTGCACTTGTATATGAAACCATGTGTATGTTTTCTCTTAAGAATATAAGCAATGAACACTTCTCATATAAATCATGCTGCTTTGCACAAAGCCCTTCAAGTTTTCTAATGTCTGCTAAGATTGTTGTAAAAGGTTTATAAAAAAAATCTGAAAATTCTACTTGCTTTACTGGGATTCCTTTAGAATTCCTTTGCTTAGAATACATTGATCTCTGTATCATTTCTTTTATTTCTTTTTTTTTTTCCCTTTTTTCCACAGTTATCCAGCTTGCTGCAGCAAGCATTTTAATCTTCCTTGGGTGCGAGATTCTTTTTATGACAAAGTACAATGTGGGTATGAATATACTTATATGGCTTCTATAACTTATTGGCTCTGCTTGCTAGTAAAAATATGGTTTTGATTACTCTTAGAACTCCTGATTCACTGTACTTGAGGAAAGTTGAGATATATTGCTTTTCACTATTCACATGCCCTACTGCGCGTGCTAGCTCAGTTGAGATCCAAGGTATGGTAAGATAGCACCAACAAGTCTCTCAGGAATCAAAAGAGAGACTTTTAAAGCAAGCCTTGATTGCACTAGGAAATAGCACTTCAGGAATATCAAAAACAGAAAGATAACACAAACTCAGGTTAGGTTTTGGGCGGCCAGTTTTTAAGTGGCTCCAATGATGGTTTGGGAGACGGAATAAAAATGCTGAAAATGTAAAGGAAATATTATGAATCCTTGAAAAAAAAATAGAGTAATGTTTTTTTAACAGGCAGACTTCAAATGACCTCAAAGAATTCAGTGCCACGTTGGTTACTACCCAGTAATAGAATTTCATTACTTTGAAAGCAAATGTGGAGCCTGAGGCAGCTTGGTTGGATATATTAACAAGAATATTCCTATCCTCTAGCAGATTTTCCTACACACCTATCTCTCCTATTCCAATTACTTATAGATCTTATCAAAAAGCAATTAATTCTTTGCACTAAAGATGTTTTTCTTAGTTCACCATCAATCACCTCTATCCACGTGCAGCTCTAGACACATTGTTTTTTCTTTAAATTGGAAAAGTAAAAAAAAAAAAACAGGAGCTAAAAAGTGGAAAGTGCAGTCGTTCTAAAATGCACCTTAATGAACTGTGAAAGGTGTCCATTTCTGTGCTTAATTCTGCTGGAGCAATGGACAGAACACTGACAGTATCTTGATCACCGATAATACCTGGAGAGGAGGGGAAAGACTGAAGCCCTGTGAGGGCTTTCATAAAGTATTTACCGCAGTTCCTAAGTTAATTGCACTTCTGTACCCTCGGGAGTACTGACTAGTGACCAGGCTCAGAGACATGCTCTTCTTTGGGGATACAGCTCAGGAACTGGCTGCCTTTCAGTCTGCAACCTAAGTGCACGTTCCTATAGTTTACTTTGCCTTCTTGCTCTTAGGGGAAAAGATGACACTTTTCACAGTGACCAGTGAGCTCTCATAAATGCAGTTTTCCTTGCTGAGGAATATTAAGATAACCTCACTAAAGACAAACTTATCTCAAAGTATAAGTGTCTGAAAAACAATTGATGTCCACAGCAAAGTTTCTCTCAGAAAAGTACGCTGATACCTTCTGGCTATATGTGTGACTTGGTGAGTTCTCATCTCCGGCTTGGGACTGTTATTTCCAGAAAATTTCTAGCCTTTTTCTGTCAATGATTCTTTTCAAGGGTGCTAGTTTTCAACATGTAATAAAACTTCAGAAGACGTGCTAACTGTTTTAGGTTTAGCACTAGAGTTTTTCCTTAATAATTGTCCCTGTCCTCAGTGACTTAAGCCCTACTGTCCCTGCATCAAAGACGTCTCTGACGTATCAGTAACGGTTGCACAGAATGTTGCATTTGTCGTGTTGCTCTTCTCTTTACAAACGAGAAGGAGCTAACACTTGTGATTGCTTCCAAAACCTGAATCAGTGTTTTCATGTTAAATATTGCTTTCTTGCAACATCTGTATTAATGGATGGAGCCAAAATCTCCCTGCCAGTTAGCAGAGAAAGTCAAATTTCATGTCTTTTGGGTCAAGTGATGCTGTATTTCACAGCCCAGCCATTTCTGCCCAGAAATGCTTTTTTTTGGCACAGAGTCTACAGGAGGAGAAGAGTCTTTTAAAATGCTTAAAAATTAAATTATAGGAATAAAATTACCTCAGATTAACAGAAGAGTACTTTAATGTCCTGGTTCTGACATCTAGACGTCCAGTTATGAAGCGATCATAACAGTGCTGTATATCACATCTGATTGATTCTGACAGTCTGCTTTCTCTTCTGTTTCTCGGAAGACAGGAAAAGAAAGCATGTATGTTAGTACTCTCTAAAATATTCAGGACTGCAAAAACTATTTTTTACTTTTGCTAAACAAACACCACAAAGTTTGTATTGCTTTCCTATTTTAATATTTTTTTAAGTAATCAAAAGCTACCACATTAAATAAACACAAGACAGCACAGGAATATTGTGTTTAAAACTGTGTTGCTCAGATACCATGAAGGATTAACATTTTGTTTGTGTTTTATACTGAGTAATATTGTCTGTCTACCCACACTGTGCTTGCATGTAGCGCTATAGTTCACAGTAAAGCCAAAGTTAGTTTCTTCTTGGGCTGCTGTGTATAGCAGAGGATCACTAGTTACTGCCGTTATTACAAAGCTGAATTTTCTCTATCAGCAGCAGGCAGTTTCAAGCTAAGAAATTATTCAAAGATTTGGACAAGTAAAAGCTGGAAAAATGGGAATGAAAATCAAAATATTACACTGTACAGTTCAAGTTCCCTGGTTTATCATAAAATATCAGGACACAACAAATTGCATCAACAAAAGCCTAAAACTGAAGTAGCTTTTCTTTTCTTTTTTATTTTTTTTATCCTCATAAACGAATAACAGTCGACAGTTCTGGAATGTGCACTCCTCTCCCATGAAAACATTTTTCCGCTCTGTCTTTTCCAAAAATCAAAAGTTCAAAGCTAAACTACTACACGTTATAAAAGAACAAATTTACCATGACACTTAAACAAAGACATGAGTCAGTGTATTTAGATTTCATGAGGAAAGAAGGAGTTATGTTTCTTGTTAAGGCAAGATTTAAAGTAAAAGAATTATTTTCGTAGTTTATATATCTCTTTACAAGTTAATTATTTATCCATATAGACGTTCTATTTTATTATACGATTAAAAATGTGATACATGCCATTTTTGTCACTGATATATTAATAATGGTTCACCACATTTCTACAAAGTAAGCAAAATATTAACATCCTTGTTATACAAATGAGCAAATGAAATGACAAAGATTAAGATACTTGGTTCATTATAATTCAGTACATCTGTGGCATGACTGGGAACCGCATTTGCTCCAATGCTACCTTTGTTCTTGAGAATGGCACAAGCAAGATGTGCAAGAGAAAATAAGTGATTGTTTTTGACTATGGTGGATAAAAAAACTTTTATCCAGATTAAAAATCACGTAACTTAATGTTGTCTCAACTGTGAAGCTGAGTTGCTCTATTCAGTTTTTAAAACTGACCAAGTTATTTGCTTTCATTTGAAAGGATTGGTTGATTTGTTTTCTGCCTTGAAAAACCTCTTTTTCTGTTTCTGATCTTTAATAAGGTGGGTAACCTGAAGATCATTCCTGTTGTTGTATGGGAGAGAAGTGTAAAAAGTCACAGAGCCATTGCTAATTTTGGGCCTGGTCATCTGTAGATGTGGGGGTTAATCTGCAATACATTAAAGGATGCAAAGTACTGCTTTGTACTGAGGTAGCTTTAATGTGTTAATTCACTTCAAGCAAATTGATACTGAAAAGTCTTATGGTTTATATATAAAACAGAGACAAACTTTAAAGGTAAGATCTAGATTCAGCCTTGGGCACTGAACCTTATGTTCAGAAGGATGAAATCAAAATCCCCAAATCCTTGAGCTTGGAGAAATCTACACGCAGCAATCTAGGCCCACCATGAGGATTCACTTTCCCCTATTATATAAAGATTTATTAGATGTTCACTTACTGCAGAGAACATATGCTCAAATTGAGAGACACCTGAAACTTTCTTGTTCAATTTCTTTTTGAGAACAATACAGCTAGGGCATGAGGCTTTGTTGGAATTTCTGTAAGTGACACTTTTTCTATGGTTTTGGGGAGATGACATGAGAGAGGACCTTACATGGCAATTACCCGTGGTTATAAGTTCTAATTAGCATTTTTAAATTCCATTGTACCTCCTAGGGAAACAAAAGGAGGATACAATGCAGTTGAAATGTAGAGTTCATGGCTTTTAAAATGAAGGTGTTTGAATTTTTCATTGTTGTTGTTTTGAAGGTCTTTAACTAAGTTACCAGTTATGAATGCGATTGCAGAAAATAAACAGAGACTGTTCATGGGAAATACTTTTCTGGTAAGGTGCAGGGCGCCTATTTTCCGTGGGGCACAAATCATACTAGTGACAATGACTAGCAGCATCAGGAGACTGAAGAGGGGAACCTGCATTATATCACCTGGTGATATGATGTGTTTTGATAACTCATGGAATAAAGACAGGTCAAAAGCTAACCCCTTAATAGACAAGTAACTCATTTCATTTTCAGTCATGCAGTGAATTATAAAAACTACTAGGATGGACACTTATGGATATATATGTCATTAACAGCAAGGAGAAAATCAGTGCCTCAGTAGAAAGAGGGGAGTGGATCAATAGGCAAGTGGCAGGTACATTTCCTGATTTGCTGCATATAAGGGTGTGAAGGAATTTCTTCTCCCTTCCTGTGGAGCCAAGCATAGTCCTTCCTTGTGCACTCCTTGGTTTCGATACACAAGCAGTAATTCCATAAATATTCTCAAACAGTCAGGACCACAGGTTCAGCCAAACCTCTCGCTCAGTATCACACAGATTCCCTTGGTCTCTTCTTCCACCTCCCACATTATACAAGTGAGCAGGAAAGAGGTGCTCATCGCAGATTAGGAAACTGTGTGATTTACAACACTGCTGGTAGGTGGAACAGGAGAGACTGTGGAACCAAGAGAGCCAAGTATTTTAAGCATCTGTTATAGGCCTGTGCCAGATGCAGGATACCAGACAAGATGTGCCATTTGTCTGTTCTTGAATGGAATTTCCTATGTCCTTAATACCAAGCAAACTCTGTTTATTTATAATATAACTACTTCTGGTTTTGTGGAGATGATATACAGCACATTTCATCTTTTCATTCTCACAGTGATATTTAAACACTTAAAAAGTAATTTATTTAGCTATATAAATTCAGTTGGGCTTGGCGAATGTTTTGCTTTGTCATGGGTGAATCTGTAAGGGCTGGAAAATGTAGGGAGGCTGAAAAGTGTAGTTTACAGAAGTGCATTTCTTTTCTAAAGCTTGTATAGGTTAAGAAGTAGATTCACACTCTTTCAAGACCAGAGTCAGTAAGCACTGATTTTGAGTGGCCATTCAGATGGCCATGTAAAGAAGCAGGACTTGGAAAATGTCCTCCTCTGATTGCTGGTCCTATTTAAGATGTTTCTCAAAGAAACAAGTGGGAATTCTCTGGCAAAAAATTATTTCAGTACAGGTCAATTTAAAATTACAGCTCTGTGGTGGGAACATATATATTAGTTGTAACAGGAAATCTCTCTTGTTTCCAGACAAAAATAGAGAAACATAGCCATGTTACAGTAATTGAGACAGTTTACTTGCAAGTTAGGCTTTCCAGCTTTAAGTCTAAGTGCTGCCATGTTGATGCCAAAGACATGAGCTTTAAGGTCAAGTAGGGAGGTTGGAGTTGCAGTGTCCAGGACTGGAAGCAATAGGCAACAGTCCGCCAGAAGTCCCTGACTGCCAGCTGAGGCAGAGTCAGTCCTCTGCACATGAACTGTTATTAACATAAACCTGCCACTTTTTCCCCAGACTCCTTCTGATGCCTCTACTCCAGGATTACAGTTCCCTGGTCCCTTACATGTCCTGATCACCTTGCTGCTTACCAAAAGCCTTTATCTTTTTGGGACTTCTGCCAGTGTCCGAGTTCAGCAATGAGGATACCTCAAGATGGACCTCTTGACCTGGCTGCTCACTGGACCTGGCATTTTTTCCCCACAAACAGTTTAGAAATGATTTG
The DNA here is from genome assembly GCA_013389825.1 of Crypturellus undulatus. Classification (NCBI taxonomy): domain Eukaryota; kingdom Metazoa; phylum Chordata; class Aves; order Tinamiformes; family Tinamidae; genus Crypturellus; species Crypturellus undulatus. The sequence continues at coordinate 143,624 of VWPW01012033.1, read as the reverse complement.
ACCTTTCGCACTGACAGGACAAGTAGATTAGGGGAAAAAAAAAAAAAAAAAAGAGCCAACAAAACTTCAACATCTGCAAGAACAAAAAGGTGTCAAGGGCCCACAAAATTACCAGTGATACTCCAAGTTCCTCCAGTGAAATCTCTAAAACTTTCTAGGTACATTAAAATGTGTACAATTAACTTTCTTCATAAACAAACTGCATGAGGTCATCCCTATCTGCCTCATTTTTCCTGTCTGTAAAGCTGAGGCTGTAAAACTTGCCTGTGGTATTGCTCTAAGTCTAGCTTCTGACTATAGTTGTTATTACAGTAATTACTGCAACAGATGTCCGAATCAAGCAGAAAGCACTGTCATTCGACAATTTAAGTGCAGACCACAGCTATCGCTTTTGCTTTCATTGCAAGCATATACCCCCAAAACAGAGAACAGTTGTTCACACTTGCTGCTAGGTGTGGACCTTTTTTAGGACACTATCATTATCTTTTCCTCCACCAAAGGTTTTTCCAGTACACTTAGCTGCTCAGAGCTGTAACTAGAAAAGATACAGCTGCATTTTTTGGCTTATATAGCATGAGCTCAACCCTCAGCAACAGCTTAGTCAGAATTGTTTTATAGAACTATTTCTCCGTAAACATTTTCATTCAGTAGTTGTCATGTGATGCCTATGCTTTCTAAAAACATTACTGAGGATTGCCTGTCTTATCCTCCTGTTACCCAGTCTGGTTAGGTGCCTACTTGGGAGGCGCTCTGAAAGCTGGAGACAGAGATGAGGGAGAGGACACCTGCTGAAAGCTACGCTCAGAGGTGGAGTCAGTCTGTGACACACTAGACAGCCCAACAAGTTGTTGCTGAGCAAGAGAGAGCAGTGCTTTGAGCAGCAGTTAGAACAGCACACCCACTTGGAGAGGTATCTCTGAATTAGATGGCTTTGGACACTGCTGCTTGCAAATGGACCTCAAATGATTAGGGGATAAAATACAGGATTCCAAGGTTTTTTTGCATGCATTCACACTTCAGGGTACTCAAAATCTGAAAGCATGTCTGCACCTGCGGATTTAGACAATCTCTAATGCAGCTAAATTGTGCCGCCTACAGAGTCTCCAGTAAGGAGGCTGCTGCTACCCATGATGGTGTAGTCTAGCCAAGAATAGCATGTGTTTCCTCCTCTGCATCTAGCACAACTGCAGCTAAGTGGTTGCTTATGTTCAGAAATGAATGAAATATTCAATGAAAACAAGAGCCTCTGCTGACATGACCACCGTTTCTTAATCATCACACAAAACGCTGTTGTCCTGCCCGAGCATGCCTGGCTCTCCAAAGATAATGGAGACAGCACAGTGTTTGGATAGCTGCTGATCTTTTTTTTTTTCTGAAAACTGGGGAGGGTGTGCCTGTGTGAGGGCATGTTCACAAGAGTTTGATCCCAGAAAGTAATAGGTACATCTGGAAACAGCGTAATCCTGATTGCCAGGTCCTGGCACTGTTAGAAGTAATCCCTTCTCAGGAAGGTACTGAAATGTGCTGGTCTGATTTACCCACAAGTATCTGGGCATTTTTCTTGGCAGGCATAGGTACCGTCAGTTATTTGGCATTTTGATTCCTGCCCCAACTAGTGTCTATTCTGTCTTTGCTGAAGATAGAAGGATAAGCATGTGGTTAAATCACTGGCCTAGGGATTAGGCAAAGTGGGTTCTGCTGAGATTTTAGTCTGCATCTTTGGCCAGGCTATTTAAGCAGGAATTTTGAAAACTGCTCAGCGCCCGCAAACAGGATCAGGTTTTTCAAAGGCTCTCTGCTTTCTACTAAGGCCATGGCCAGACGATCAAAGGAACTTTTCAGAAAATCTGGCTGCAAGTATCACTAGTGAGAACTACTGGGTGCTGAGCGCGCCTGAAAATCTGGTTCTCATTGAGGTGCCTTGATGGGAATCAAACTCTCCTACTAGTCCCCATCAGGACAGGAAGGCAGCTGGGTACCTGGCCAGGAGCTCTCTTGAAACTCTACTCCAGTAACTTTCTGTGTGCCTCAATTTCCTCTGCAGTGAGGGAGGTGTTGCCAGGGTGCTTGTAAGGATAAATTCATTAGTGGGCTCTTTGTGAAGTTCTTGGATGCTTCCACGGCAGTGGGACGTGAAGTGTTTGTAGTATAACAGCTCTCCAGATATACCTAACTGTGTAAGCAGGAGTGTGTTAAAGGGACTGGAGCATGAGACCAGCAGTGGGCTTTGCTCCGTGCCAAACCTACCAGCCTTCAGGTTCAGGAGCTGCCCCTCTCTGTGTGTGCTAAATCCCTCACCATGGCTAAAGGCTCCACCGTGCTAGGGGATGTGCATATAGCTCTGCAAGGCTCTTGAACTGAAAAGCCTTTATCCAAGTGTTGGGAAGATGCTTGGAAAGAAATGATAAGGCTCAGCCATTTACCTCCTGAACTCTCCGCCTGCGGAACACAACAGTTTTATCATTTTATTTTCTCACATGGTGTTTCTCTCCTCATATCCCCGCAGTGTTGCGAGTTTCTCTGAGTGTTTCAGAGCGCGAGGATTTTGGCTAGAAAAGGTGGGCCACCCTTCTTAACACTAGGTGTCCACATGCAACAACATCTTTGCAAGTGGGTTTTTCGGTGGTGGCACCGAAGGAGCCCTAACTGTGAAAACAGCGTATATTTTTTCTTCCTTTTTTTTTTATTCTTAAACTTCCAGCGGCCTGAATTTCGCCTCCAGATGGGGACATCAGGGGAAATCTGAAAGGTGCCGCACTCCCGCTGTGCGTGCCGGAGCAGGCCTCTCCTTTCCGAGCAGCCTCCCCCTCCCTGCCCCGGGATGCAACATTTTCTTCCCAGCTGACAGAGGAGCCTCTCCCTCACCGCTGGCCTTGCAGCACAGTCAGCATCTGCGCGAGCTAATGCTACCCAGATCCTTCTCAGAGGGGCACCGAGGGCTGGCACGCAGCACTGTCGCCCCGGGGCCGTATCTGCAAAACCCAAGAAACCTCAAGACGCATCATGTTGCCATGAATGCGCCTCAGCTGACGGGGCCGCAGGGAGCCAGCGCTCCCCTCAGCGCTCGCCTCTCCCACGGGGACAGCAGGCGCGAGGCTCCGACCAACCTTTCTGGCCGCCACCGTCCTCAAACGGCGCTAGCGACGACGCGACCCTGGGCCCGGTGCCACTAGCGAGGGGCTCTCTGGAGGCCGCCACCGCAGGTCCAGCCCCAGAGAGCTTTCAGCGCCCCCCAGGCGATGGCGCCTTCCTGTGTGGCAACTGTTAGCGCCGTTAGCAGTGACCATTAGTCACAAGGCGCTGCTGTGGGGCGCGTTAGCCACCCTGAGAGCTGCTGGCGTGCGAGGGGGCGCGCTGCCTTCAGCGACCTGACCCAGACCCCTGCCGCCTGCCCTGCGTTTGCGCCCTGGGTACGCGATGGCCCATTTTCTCGAGAACAACGCGTCGACGGCCCTTGCAGCAGTTAAACCGGTCATAGCGCTTCTCCCTTAGCCCGTGGCTGTGGAGACGCAAGCAAGCGCGGAGGGTTTGCGCGAGCGGCGAGGCGCTGAGTGCCCCCTGGGAAGCGCTAAGTTACTTCTCAGTGAGCCTCGGCTTTGGTGGGGCTCTAAGGAGCAGCTCCCTGCCTCGGGATGAGGTCTGCGCTTCGCAGGACAAGGCTGTGTGCTCCGCGTGCCCCGCAAGTTAAAATCCCATCTCTCCGAGTACGCTTGATGAATGGGACATTGAAAATATAATAGGTTTCCGTTCGCTTATTTTTAACATATTTGTTTTCATGAAATGGTCAATTAGGAGAAAGCTGAAAGTAAGCATAGCGGAGAAAATGTCTCTGAGCAGTCTCAAATTGAATTTGTTTTTGCTTGTGTTGTGTAGGCCTTTTGTACTGAGTTCCTGAGAGCAGTCAGCATTCGAGTGACAGATGTTATGGTGAAAATAGGGTGTTTCAAGTGAATAATAAAAAAAAAAATACTTGTTGGAAGTGAATTCTGAACTCAATGAAAAGGAGTTTTTATGCTTGAAAGCTGAATGTAAGAGCTGTCCTTCCCCGAATGAAGAACAGAAATACGCCGTGTGAATCCCATGCCCCCAGAAATCAGGAGCTTGGATGTCAGATACTGAAGACTTGCAACTAATTGCTCAAGAGCGTTCTAAAACCAAAATGTGCTCAAGGTGACTTTACAAAAGATTATGAGTCTTTCCTTTAAATGAAAATTTAAAAGAAATAAGATAATGTTATAGTACTACAAAAATAAAAAATGTTCTAAAAGAATCTCTCTTTAAGCAAGATTCAGGCTGGGTTGTTAATCTAACATTTCAGAAATATTAGTACGACCAGTGCTTTTAGCTGAGGTATCTGACTAATAATACAGATTTAGGTAATAATCTGAACATGGTTTCTGTATTTCCTGACAGAATAGCTATGAGTCCAAGAGTTTCCAATAGAATAGGCACTAAAAAAAATGCCCTTTAATAGGGTAGGGAGGCAATGGCAATGTAGGAGGCCTGTGCAACACAGCTTGAACTGAGTTAGGTGGGTTGGAATTAGGAAGGGTGCAAGTATTTCTGTAACAGACAGATGATCTGATGGCTGCAGGGCTCTGTGGAAGGCAGCAATGTGTGTGTGCACTTGTAAGCACATCCAGCAAAACAGTTTGGAGATTACACTGCCCAGACTTGCATGCAACTCGTGTGCTCTGTAGGAACCTGGTTTTATTATGAACACTTCATCCTTCAGTGCAGTGTATTTTGGGAACTTTTTACCAGAAAGACCATGATAGGATGGGACAGAATCTTCTATTGTTGTTAATTAATTTGGGAATTACTACTTAATAAGTAGGCGGAGTAGTTCAGGTGAACTCACATGCAAGATGTGCACTCTGAATTCCACAGGTATCAAGTCTTGTCCAGTAACCTACACATCCAGTAACCAGCACATCAGAAGTTGCATCTGCAACAGGCATTTAGGTCTCGGGAAAGATTTAAATGGAAGACAGTTAATGTTTACAGCCCTTCTTAGAAAGCACAGATGGGTTTTGCAAAGCTCTAGCAATCCTCAGCAGAAGTTCTCCCATTCATTGCACTCTGAGGGTTCTTTTTTTTTTTTTTTACCCTCTTTGGGTTGACCAAAAATTGGGTTTGCCCCTTTAAATTCTCCTCCCTATCTGCTCAGCAACCACAGAGGCAGTTTCTTACTGAAAAGAAATCTAAGAATCAGTTTTGGCCAGCATTGTCTTGGAAAGTTCACTTTATTAACATGGTTTTGGTTTTATTTCAAAAACACTTTGACAAGCACTGACATTTTTGGAACCCATAAAGCACAAGAGACTTACTCCTAAAGGCCTAAGCTTTGCATTTTTCTGTAGCAAACAATGTGATGTGCTACTATGGTAAATTCAATTCAAGCCACTGACTGAAAGAAAATAAGTACCGAGTTTTTCTTTTTTCCTTCATTTTCTAAAGTATGTTGTGTGACTGCTAGTGCTTGTGTGATCTGCTTCCTTAACTGCTCTTAACTTTTTTGCTTGCAATCCATAATACAGGTGATATATCAATGCTGGCAACATAAACTTCCCTCTCGAGCCTGCTTTTGTTTTTAAAGTTTGACCTAGAGTAACCACCTTTTGACTTTTTACTGAGACTTGCCAACAAGGGTCCCAGTTGTGTGTTTTATATTAATGTCCATCAGCTGAGACTTGGACTACAATCACCAAATTCATTTACAAAGAAATACTGGGAAATATCTGAACACTTTCTCTCTCTCTCTCCCCCTCCTTTTTTTTTTTTTTAAGGCAAACTGGAAGAAAAATTATCTTCTCAGCCACATAAAAGATACTTCCCTCAGTCTGCACTCACAGCAGCTCCGCATATGGTGGGAAGAATGGAAGGGCAGAAGAGGGATAAATTGTATGCTGGCATAAGCAGACTTGACTGCTAGATTTCTTCAGTGGTAAGTTGATTGTATTTGGATTAGAATTGGAGTGTTTCTGGTGCAGAGCCATCTTCAATTCTATCCCTTTTAAAATTATATTGAACAAATGAGAGGCAGTGTAAGCATCTCCATTTCAGGTACTGCAATTTATTATATTTATTTTTTGCTGCTTCATCTTATAGCACTGTGTTTTGGTAGAACTTTGGTTTGCTCTCTGGAATTTTTAATTGCAAAAATGGTCAAATGCTTTTCTTGAAAGTCTCTATGCAAATATACAGTGTACTACCCCATATACAAATATACAATGTCCACTCCTTTCCCTTCAGAGAGAATACAGTAGTAAGTTGGTCTAGAAAGGGTGGTGGCTCTTTAGCTGGTAGGAAATATATGCTACACATGTTAAAGTATCTGGCATATGAAAGATATATGTCTAATGCTAATGTGTCAAGCAGTTTCTTTTGACTTATTCTGCCTTTAATAGGATAAGTTGTGCCTATCCCGTATGTTGCCATGATAAATCCACAGCAGTTGAAGTAGCTAGGGTACCTGACTGAAGAGTCCGTCCTCCATTTTTTTAGTGCTACAGTTATTCAAACTAAAAGCTTCCTTAACTTTGGTATATACCTTTCACCTCAACTTGGTTTCAAAATGGCTGTATAAATTGTATGATCTGTTTCTGCAGTTGCATAACCAGATTATATATAGGCCCTTCTCAGAGAATGACATTTAGCTTTGTGATAGGGGTGGTCTTCTCGGCATCATTTGTTTCTGCTTTGAAAATGTAGAAGTTGACATTTCAGAGGCTGACTTCTGAAGTGCGGTAGTTTGGGAGAAACAAGAATATTTGTCATAATCAGTGAGATATCGCTAAACTGAGTGTAATGAGCACAGGAACAGTTGTCTTGAAGGGCAAGAAAAGGAAGGTGTGCAAATGAAGGTAGTATATGATGCATAACAAAAGGATGCCCTAGTTAGGTAGTATTATGAATGACCTAGCTGCTAAGACGTTTCCCAAATCCTAACTGGAAAGATTCTTACCTCCCAGGAACTTCATATTATTTTTGTGTGCCCTCATGTTGAACTCAGTGTAGCTGCTGATGAGACTCTACAAAGAATGATGTCCACGTACGTGCACAGACATCACAGTCATCAGTTTACTGCATTCACACAGCACTGGGAATAGGACTTATGACCTTCGCCTCCACAAACACAGCTGCTCCACTGGCTTGTGGGCTTTGTAGCCAGCAGAGGGAACTGATAAACACACTCATAGGGCTGCTTTCTATATATTGCCTCTCACCAAGAGAGGGCATTGATTCTCACTCGCTTTTTAAAAAGGTCCATTACATCTCACCCCTCAGTAATTTCACCTGTCATTACGTAGGACAGGTAACAGACTCGTATGATTGTTGCTTTTGGAATGACATATGAACTTGCATATGGAAGTTTTAATCATCAAAAGATGTCCCTAGACTACATAGTGCTATTAATCCCCTGCAGTGCAATTATGAGACATTAAATTCATACACATCAAGACAATTACAGAAACACATCCAACATTTCAGGAGTATGGAAAGACCAAGCACAATTGTTTACTGATGGTACAGAGAATAGGCACAATAATTGCACAACACCCACAAAAGGCTTCAGAACCAGAACTCCTCATTATCTTTTAAACATACAGAGCTCCACAGCTTTTGCTGAAGGAGAATTCTTTTGGCACAAAGAATAAATATCACTTTCTTTTGGAGGGAAAGTCAAAAAAAGACAACATCGCTTACACAAAACTCTAGCAAATGCAAATCACAAAAGTAAATTAAATGCAGGTATTTGGTTTACCAAAGGCAGAACAAGCCATCTCTTCCGTTCTTGTCTATGGTTCCTCTCTATAATAAACCTACTGAACCATTGCTCTTTTGTAAAAATGACACTAATGAAAACAGAAAATTATCTCCCCAAAGAAGGATGCAATACACAGGATAATTGGAAGGTCAAAATACGAGAAAAATATAGGGATATGCTTCAAGCATAAAAATTAATCTTTTCTCCCTCGGGAAAAATAGCAAGACATAGAATTAAATGGGCAGAAACTTCTGCCACATATGCCTCCAAAACCTGCAGTGCAGAAGTTGTCCTTCCTCCTACTGCTGGTATCTGCATGACATTCTCCCTGGTATCGGTCTCTGTAGTCTGCAGATTCAGAGTATGACCCTCCACCGCCCTGCCCGTACTGTGCACACCTCCCATGGTGGGATGGCCACGAGAAACGGCCATCTTAACAACAGTCCATTCACTCAGTAAATTCTAACGTTACCCCAGGTTGCTAATACTCCTAATAGGCACAGGAAAGAAAGAAATGAAACTCCACACAAGTTCAAGGGTAGTAATTTAAAGAACATAGCCTAGCTGCTTGCAGTTAGGACAGCTTCTTGTGAAGTTCTGTAGTTTGTATGTCAAGCCTGTTTGTGCCTCCTAAACAGAAGAGGATATATTGCTACCTGCCCCTCCATGTTTGTTCCTGCACTTCAGATGCGTTAAGGTTCCCCACTCTCCCCAAACAGGCCACCTGCTCTCAATATTAGTCATTCTTCTCCTCGTTCTTATCACTCCTACTATCTGTCTTTCAGTTCCCTCTTGTGCATTCACCTATGCATGCATTGTACAGACACTCTGTGTGTAAAAGAGATGCATGTTTAGTGTTAAGTTTAAGCGAGAGACAAGGCTCCCAAAGGCTGCTAGGACATTTACTCCAGATATCAAGCATCAGTGTGTGTTAATTGTTTTTGACAATGTAGTATTTGCAAGGCAATAGGAGCAACTAATGACTCTGTTGCCTTGCCCTTATAAATTAGCTCGAGGGATGAAGACTAAAGGTATAAGGTAAGGCTGGCAGTTCCATTTCTTATGGATTTGAAGTGGGATGGAATATGAGCATGAGATGTATATGAAATTATAGAAGCAGCACCTGAGAGCAAGTGCAGAAAAGGAAAGAGGATGATATGCCACATGCCATACAAAAGCCACATGGATACGCTTGGATACATGCTTTTCTTTGAGCTATAATTACAAATGTTGATGTTACCACTGACTACTGAGTTACCAAGCTTGAACTCTTGCAGTTGGGTGTCGGACATCATTTCTGGTCCAGTAGCAGTGGACCAGCATCCTGTCACATTGCCAAGAGTGGGGTGGTTTCAGTTAACCACACAGGGATTCAGAGGGTAAGAAAAAGGGTGGTCATTTGTTTAATTTGTTTTCTCCTATAAGAACAAGTTGCAAATCCTGTTAAGGGGTGTGTAAAGGGTTCAAAGAGAGCCAGAGTGTTAGCAGTGAGTACTTCCCAAAACTGGAGACTGGAATTCTCCATGCTGTTCCCTTCTAAAGGGGTCATGCAAAGACAAATCAACTGCAAGGAGGAAGGCTCTATAAACTTGAATACAGAGGGAAGCAGGGGGTTAAAGTGCTAGCCTGGAACCCAGAAGAACTAAAGGTCACACTCTGCTCTGAATTTGCAGTGACCATGAGCAAGTCAGCCTATATATTCAGTCAGTATGGGCAGAGGCCACTGCCTCACAGAGAGATGGTGAAAATGAATTCAGAAGGATCAGAATGTCTCAAAAGCAGTAGTGGTGGCAGTCATATAAATAGGTAGCCAGCGATCTGTTTATCTTGTGTTTCTGTGGATCCGTAACATGACTGCAGTGGGAACTGTTCTAAATGTGCATTAGTGCCCTAGATGAACACTGGAAAAAATAAGCGTAACCAACAAGAGAAATGGTTTATCCTGTCTCTTTAATAGCTAACTGGTTTATGGCAGAGCAATCAATATACTCTCATTTGTTCTGTTTTGATATTTTAAAATACTATGGTGGTTACTCCAAATATCTGAATTCTTTTCCCTACTGGCTCATTTTTTATCGTGGTTGTTAGCACTATTTTAAAATGATAGTGTTTTTATCTTAGTATCAGTATACTTTGATCTTACAAAAATCAGTTTCAGATCAGCACAGAGGTAAATAAATGCATTCCTGGACATTTAAGTTTTGTTGGTTAAGCTCTGCTGGAGACTTGCAGTGCTCAGTTTCCCTTCATCCCCTGCTACAAAGTGATGCTCAGGTGAATTATCTACTCAGTCTATGAAAGAAATTGCTTAGAGGAGATTCTGATCTAAATTAGATGCATTCCTTTGACTAGAATTTTCTTAATATGCCCTGCAATCCATTTTTCAAATGCCAAAACATTACATTTCACAGCAGGCTTTAATAAAAGGTATTTTGCTATATGCACATTTCCTGTGACAAATGCATTTTTTTTTTAAATGTTCTTTCTTGAGAATTGCTGTTAGAAATTTTGATTTATCTGATAAAATAAAATTCTGTATGAAAACTGAGTCTTCTCTGGAGGATTTTGGACCTAAATTTAATATACATTACTCTTAAAATCACATATATGTGTTTTAGAAGAGTGATCTTTTTGGAAAAGGAGTGACGCTTTGCTACAAAAATCAGATGTTAACTAAGGAATAAGGTTTTTGTAGCTCAGAGATAGAATGCCAGTTATGAGGAGAAAAAGATAGGGCTCAGTTCTATGGCTTTATGGGCAATTTATATAGATTACCTGTATCAAAACCAGTTTTACTGTAAGTTTGCTGCAGAAAGCACTGCAGTTTGTTTTGGAATATTTACCTTTTTTGTTGTTTTTTAAGAATACTTATGTAATCTCCCAGTCAAATAGCTGTAGGCAATGCTTTCTTTTTCCCATTAGATGCAACGGATAACATTGAAAATACAGAAAAGATCTCTCAGATACACTGCACAGAAAATGACACTGTGTGCAGAGTTCTGCTGCTGTTTTACAGAACTACTGCTTAAAAGTTGCAGCTGCTGTGAGTAGAGCTATGTATGGACCTAATTATTTATTCAAAAACACTTTTTACATGGGGAAAGAACAAAAAAAGGGGCAGTTTAGAAGAAGTGTTGACTATCAAGAAGGAAATGCCACTCTAACTGCAGAATATATTACATATAGTGCAAGCACTAGTTCCAGGCAGCATTCACTGTTTAGTAGTTCATGCTTTCCTTCAGGTCTGAGCACTAGAGAGAGGCATTCTAGGATTAAGGATTTCCACGCTGGAATGTCTTTAAACAGGTGACTGTATGTTAGAAGTGCCCTGACGCACGCAACACAAGAAACCACTACTAGTTGCTAATAGCTTCATATCCAGGAGGATGGATAGATGAGCAGAGGGGAGTGAAAACAGAGTTTTGAAACCACTCACATTTTAATGTTTTGGCTGTTCAGCAGCTGTTTCTTTGAGGCACTTACTGTTCCTCCCTATAGCATTAGAAATACCTATGTAGGCAAAGTGTAGATAAAACATAGCCCAAGCTGATCTAGAAATTTTACAGATACACAAGGTCTGTTGTTCCAGAAAAGTTTTGCTTGTGCAGAGTGCACTTAGAGCATTTTTGGTACTAGACAGTGAATTCCATCAGCCTTATTGCTGTGCTTCTGAGAGGACATAAGTTCAATCACATTTTTTTTTTTTTTCTGCAAGACACTGAAACCTGGAAAGATGCACTTCCGCCCCAGATAAGCTCATTCTGGCTTGCAAACAATAATAGTAAAAATAATCTTAAATTATCACTAAGCACTTTTTAAACAGCATTTAGGGCAGCTTTAAGGTGTGCTTTTTTGATAACTTTGACTGGCCCATTCTTTACTGAGGTGGAAACCATTAGCAGGGATATTAAAATATTAAGATTGGTCTGGATATCACCAATCTCCTCAAAATCAATCAGAAAAGGAAAGAGAGCTTTTCCAAGCCACACCGTGTTTCCAGCAAGTTCTGTTTTTATTTCATTGCTAAAACAACAGATTGTTACTAACTTAAATGTCAGATGACACTACATCTGAAAAAAAAAAAAAAAAAAAGACAGAGAGAGAGAGAGAAGGAAAAAAAAAAAAAAAAAAAGCCCCTGCCAACACCACCCAGCAAGGCAGTGCAAGAGCTGTCATTACGACTTGCTCAAGCAGCCGGGGAGAAGAGCAACCTGAAGCAGCAGCAGCAGCAGCAGCAGCAGCAGCAGCAGCAGCAGCAGCAGCAGCAGCAGCAGCAGCAGCAGCAGCAGCAGCAGCAGCAGCAGCCCTACCTTGCGTGGACGCGGTCCAAGGAGAGCAGCAGCTCGCTGGCTCCGAGCGCTGGGGGACGAGGAGGCGCTGCGCGGCGCCTGGTAGCGTGCAGCCCTTGGCTTTTATGTGCAGGTGGGAGGAGCTGCGCCCTGCGGTAGGTGGGCAGTGGGGAGCGGAGGCAGCAGCCTTCGCAGGCGCTGCGCGCTGGGGCTGTGCTCCGTGGGGACAGCGAGCCGCTGGCGTTCACCCGAGCCTCCCAGCTGCTGATAGGTCTTTTAATTATTCGGCTAACTAAAGAGTTTTTTCTTTAAATGTGTTTCTTTAAGTCTAGTGCATTATTCCAGTTGCGCTTATATTGCTCCAAGGGCTTACTATGTTATTTGCAGGGATTTCTACAGCAGTAAGATACTAACGCAAAGTAGTTATCAGAAGGGCTGCTTTTTCCTTTCTAAGAAGGAATAGCTTTGAAGAAACAGCCTCTTGCTCTTTAAAGGTGTCCAGCTGAACTTTATATTTCAAGTGCCTGCGAGATCAGCACTCCAGAATAATCCGAAGTTGCTCTTGTGCTGCTCTACCCTGCTTTTTTTGACACAGCTGCAACATGTTTCATCTACACACTGACTTTTGAGCAGTTTAGTTTAGCACAGTTTTATTGTTCCCGGAGTCTGTGCTCTAAACAATTTCCCCAACTGGTATTCTAAAAGGCAGATGTAGCCAAAAAGAAAAAAACAGTAGGAACACACATTCCTGATGGTTTCTGTGCTAAATTATTCATTGTTCATTTTAACTCATTCACTGCTTTTAGAGCACAGAAGAGTGGATGACAGTGCCTGGTCTCCAGGTGAAACAGCCAGTTGTGCCCAGCAGGAATACATTGATCCTGTATCTGCATATATCGCTGCATGAAGGACCTGGACCTCGACTGCTACCTTTGGGTCTTGTAATACACAAGTAAAACCTGTGCTTTACCCATTCACCTGTGCTGTGAACATGAGGGAGTGGAGAAAGCAGAAAGATAGAATAGGAGGGAGAGACCAGTGGTCTGAAATCAAAGGAAAGGCCAGAGTTGTAACTGAGGATTAGGCAGAAAAATGAAGGACTTAGGTCTTACTCAGTGCATACAAGATCTATCTTGCTCAGTGAATACAAGATCTGAGTTAGAGAGAAGTGGCCTGTGCTTCCAAAGGACAGGAGAGACAGATCTGAATTAATGGATATAAAGTGAGTAAGATTGTAGTAAAGGTGGTGGAGATCAGATAATAATGAGTATGCTTTTGTATACTAATAGGCCCTACTGACCGCTAGAGGAGGAGATACAGGATGCTTACAGAACCTGGATACTTAAGTCAGTGTCCTGTTTTTTTTTCTCAGCGTTAGCCTCTTGCATTTGTGTTGAGAGATCCAAATATATCTGCTATGATCAGTGTAAATAAGTCCCAAATCCTGACAGTTATGATTGGGAATGCAAATGAAGTCTTAGGATGAATTCAGAGTATCTGCTATCTGTCATCTTCTTTTATCCTAAGTACAAGTTTATTTAGAAAAAAAGGAGAAATATTGTGTGACTGAAGTGATCAAGACAGATTGAGCTAGGTGTATCTTCCTTTTTGTCTTTTCAGTCAGGCAGGGCTTAGAAATCTAGTCTCTGTCAACTTAGAAACCAGTGTTAGGTGGCAGAATTAGTTGCATTACCTTGGTGATAATAGGCTCGGGTGATGTAGAAACTTAAAGCTCAAATGGACCATACATATTCCTACCATTTCTTACAATTATTGGGTTGCTGTTGGTTAGCAGAATCTCTACCTTGTTGCAATTAATTGTAAACAGAAGTGTTTTATTTTTTAAAAATTCCTGTAGCAAACAATATGCTTTTTACAGGTCTCATGAGAGAAGAGTTATCTGCTCTGAGGAGATTACAGAGTGATTTTAGGCAGGCTATACTAAGTAATGATAACACAGAAAGGAATAGAGTCAGTAATGGTACATATTACTGTGATAAGTTTATGTAATTACTTCAGTTATAGCACGTCATGATGGCTCATTTGATTAGATGATGCTCATAAACTGGAATTCTAATCAGCTAATGTCTAAACAATCTGGTGGCTTTGTTCTTACAGAAATCTAGGTCAAGATTTTCAGAAATTGGAGAATAAATAGGCACCCAAGTTCTTACTTAAGACTAACTGTTCTTATTGTCTCAGAATTACCAAGCTTTCTCTCTCGGTTCCTTTTAAAACCAGTGAATGTTTCTGTAAGCTCAGTACTTTTCAGATCAAGCTATTTCTTTTCTTGGAAAACAAAGTTTAAATGTAGAGGAGTAGCTTTTTTTTCATTCTTTCACTTTTTTTTTCTTATTCTTTCGAATGCTAAGTACCATTTCACTTCTCAGTGGGCATTCAAGTGGGCTCAATGTAAATCCTTTATACTCTGTTGGTTGTTCTACATTGACCATGCGCCCTATTGTGCTGTAGACTCAAGTGTTTTCTTAGTTTTTTTATACTTCCAGAACACAAGAATTAAAGATTTTCTTTGGTTCTTTTCTTCAGGGAACATTTACAAACACTAAGGAAACCTACTAACACATAAGATACAATAAAAGTATTATACTGACAGCGATGATCATTAAAGCATCATCATGATCTATTTATATGGCATATTACCTGGTTGGAGGCAGTGTTGGAGGCAACCCTTGGTATTCTAGTCACTGCATCACTTATCTTCTCTAATGAGATTTTTAGTAGATAAAACCTTTAAAAAAAATCTGTGGGGAATTCAGCTCAGGCTGTCGCATGATTAGCTGAGTTTCAGGGCACATACTGCCAGGCTGGATGATGAATACACACTATGGACACGTGGAAGGGTTATGTTCCTATGCTCAGAAGTAATGCCCAACCTTTCCAAAACTGTCAGTTCCAATATACCTTTTAAAGATAAACTGATCCTGCCAAGAGTCACTGGAATGTTCCAACCTTCTTCCTCTGTTCTTGCCCCAAAATGACTGGATTGTTTTGCCCTGAGTTTCCAATAATTGTTTGAAGAAGACGATGGTTTTAGCGCATCCAGAATCCAGTTTATGTATATTATTTGATAGGGGTTCATCTGAGGATGGAGTAGTATGGGTAATAAGGAACCAACTTCATGCAGGTAGTTTAGACTTGGCGGAATCATTTTGCCGCACTTTTGTCTCAGCTAAGGTCTATTGTATTTAATCTGTGCCAGCAATGCTATGGAGAGCAAAAAGATCATCTGGCAGAATCTGACTAACCTTTTATTGTTGTGGCTTCCCATAGCACTCTGTACAAAATCTCCTGAAATCCACTACAATTCATTCAGGGATTCTCAGCTTTTCCATGGAGGGTGAGAGTGCCTTGGCATTTGCTTACCATTCGGGAGATTTGGCAGTGATGATGCATCAGAGTTCCCCTAAGCAGCCTTTGTAGATGCCTCAGCAGCGGAAGGGTGACTACGTAGAGTGCTGGTATGCTCCACAGTACCCATATGGCACGTGGTGGTTATTGATCAAGTCACAGCTTCCCAGTGGGGACAGAAATATGATGATAATTGCTACGTCTTTACAGTCACGTTAAACCTATTTGCTTCTCAGTCTCTCTGTCAAATCAAACTTGTTGGAACATACAGACTGAATGGCAAAGAACAATTAACAGAGAACAAAGAACAACTAACAGAGGTGGCATCACCCTTAAAATGTAAGTAAAACCTATAACTGTATAAATGTTGAGGCAATTCACTGTGGATGTTCTCAATGCAGATATACTGTAAATTCATGATTTTTTTCCAATAAAGGAGCTATATATTGTTCACAGATTGCCCTGAATATAACTCAGCTAAAATAAATGGGACTTGAGTGTGATGGCTATGAATGCAGAAAGATTTAACGTGAATGGACGGGAGGATAACCCTTCCAGAATAAAAGCTGGTTTCTAGAGCATCACAGCAACAGCTTAGGTAGGTGGCTACTTGTTGTTTAGAGATGTTATTAAAGGAGAAGGATCCCCAGGCAGTTAGATGGCATTGTGATGGATGACGATTCTTCATCAAGATCAAGAGATCTACATTTTTTAATGTAGACACACACAAGATGCAATTAGAGAGACTTTATAATACAGGTAGGATAATACAGGCAATATTTATCCTTAAGCAGTACAAGTGAACTTTTCCAACTTTCATCCAGAGGGACCTGGACAGACTGGACAACTGGGCAATCAAAAACCTCATGAAATTCAACAAGGCCAAGTGCACGGTCCTGCACCTGGGGAGGATTAACCCCAGACACCAGTAGAGGCTGGGGACCGACCTGCTGGAGAGCAGCTCTGCTGAGAAGGACCTGGGCGTCATGGTGAACGACAGGTTGACCATGAGGCAGCAGTGTGCCCTCGTGGCCAAGAAGGCCAGTGGCATCCTGGGATGCATTAAGAGGAGCATCTCCAGCAGGTCGAGGAAGGGGATCCTGCCCCTCTACTCAGCCCTGGTGAGGCCACATCTGGAGCACTGTGTCCAGTTCTGGGCCCCACAGTACAAGAGGGATGTGGAGCTGCTAGAGAAAGTCCAGCACAGAGCGACTAGGATGATCAGGGGCCTGGAACATCTGCCCTATGAGGAGAGGCTGAGGGAGCTGGGCTTGTTCAGCCTGGAGAAGAGAAGGCTGAGAGGGGACCTGATCTGTGTCTATAAGTGCCTCAAGGGAGGCAGTGAGGAGGATGGGGCTGGCCTCTTTTCACTGGCGGTCACTGACAGAACCAGAGGAAATGGCCACAAACTGAAGTATAAAAAGTTCCGTGGGAACTTAAGGAAGAACTTCTTGACGGTGAGGGTGACAGAGCACTGGAACAGGCTGCCCAGAGAGGTTGTGGAGTCTCCTTCTCTGGAGATCTTCCAGACCCGCTTGGATGCAGTCCTGTGCCACGTGCTCTAAGTGGCCCTGCATGTGCAGAGGGGTTGGACTAGATGACCTCTAGAGGTCCCTTCCAACCTTAGGCATTCTATGATTCAGCAATAATTTTAATAACACCATAATTAAAAAGGAATAAGACATTTCAGCATTTTTTGTGACTTCTGTAGATATAAAAATACTTTGACAGCCTACAGGTGAATTTCTGTTAACCTATGCAACTCTCATGGAAATTGATTCTTCTTTTTGTTTTATTTGACAGTAGGACCAAAGACATTAATGATTTTTCCACTCAGACAAAGTATATTTTAGTAACCTATGGTTTCAGAGAACATTCTGTTGTCTGCTGTGCTTCCCAGCATTTTAAGTTCTACCCAAAGCCTTTATGGCAAAGTTGCCATCTAAAGAAGGATTAAATTCTACAATGCCACCGTTTGCATCTAGCGTTGTTTTTTAACCATAAAGAATCGCAAACCTATAGGGGGCAATAAAGGAAGGGAGTAAACAGTTCTCAAAGTGCCAGTTCAATTTATTCTGTTTCCTCTGTGTGTCACTGTCTTGGAGAGAATCTGTTAGATTGCTCCCTGTTAGGTTTGCCTCTGTAGATTAGGGCCACTTAGATGGTGTGGCTAGAAAACCACTGTATGTCAGTCCAAAATAGGATACAAAATCAAGGTATGTTTAGGAAGTGCAGATCCTGTGCTGTAGATAACCATACACCAAGTTATCTGTGTGAGTGTGGAGGAAGCACATTTAATAAAATATCTGCCTACCTCCAGCAACATTTTCTCCCATAAGACAAGATTCATGCATTAGCATGTTACATGGTAGAGGCAGAAGTGGGAAGAACTGGAAAGAGTCGATGTGGAACATATTGTAGTCGTAACAGATGACATTTGTCTTGCCTGTGCTGATCCTGTTTAGTATTGTCTGCAGCAATGAAAAAAGGAATTTGGTCCAAAGCTGCTAATATAGGATAAACTCATTCACAAGCTGTATTTTTTTGTATTGCCTCCAATCACTTTCGAGTTTTATGCCCTGTACTTGCTGCCTTGCTATAGCTGTGTATCAGCTTTGGGACTTCCAGGGGGAGATACCAGTGAAAGTTGATGGCAACCATATCAAAGCAGAAATGAGGTACTTTCTTTTAAAGAGAGTGTCTTCCAATCTTAAAAAACCCACTGTATTTTTAGATTGTTTATGACGTAATGTAAACCAATTTAACACATAAAGACTAGGGAGTGTTTGGCTTAGGAACAGCTCTGCTTGAAAGAATAGGAGAGCCTTGATAGTCTCCAAGCGTGTGACATGAGCCACGTGGGCCCTGGCAGCGAAGAAGGCCAACAACAGGCTCAGCTCTGTCAGCAAGAGCACTCAGCCCTTGTTGGACCATATTCAGAATACTGTCTCCAGTTTGAGGCACAAGAAACATTGATAAACTTGAGTGAGTCCAGCAGACAGCCACCAAGACAACCCTTAGGGCTGGAACACTTGTGCTATGAGCAGAGGCTGAGGGAAAGGGATGGGTCAGCATGGAGAAGAAGTGGCTTTGGTGGCGTCCAGCAGCATCCCCCCTGGACTTGTGTGGCAGTTACCAAGAGTATTGGGCCTGGCTCTTCACAGCAGTGCATAGTAGGGTGACAGGAGACAACAGGCCAAGGATAAAGCCTTGAGCAGCCCAGTATGCCCTCAGCTGGTCCTGCTTCGAGCAAGGTTTGAACTTGAGACCTGCTGAGGTCCCTGCTGCCTCTGCTATTCTGTGGCCCTGTGCTACAATAAAAAAATAATGAGTTAGGCCACTATTGTGCAAGAGTTCACATCAGTTGGTGGCCATGTATTTGAAGCTAGAATGTATGTGTATTTCTGAAAAATAACCAAGATTACAAGTGGAAGTTTTAATTTGTAGCATACTAGTGGGGATTAAATAATACTTGTCTTCAATTCCAGCAAATTGTGCTTGGTGGCAGTATTATGCACTCCGTGTGTGGTTATAAGTATTTTTCTCTTTCTTAAACAAGTTTCCTGAAAGTTTATTTAAGGAAGCCATGTGGCACACATTTTGGCTTTAATATATGTTCTTTTAAATCTCTTTGCCAAAAGATTATATGATGTTTTTATAGGAAATTAATTTGTGCTCTATTTCACATGAAATATATCATCCTCAGGAAAATGTATTTCTTATCAAAGGAAATATTTGCTCCAGTGACATTGAAATTAAAAAGGGAGTGAAAGAGTATTTGAAGAAAAATGTTGCTGTTAATCAATCCATCTCTACTACACAGTCCTCAAGCCTTCTTTTGCATAAAGATAGATAGCTCACTACCCCCATGCTACACGTTTCTTAGTTTCCAAGTAATACATTTGCTATGCTACCTTACTTACTTCATTGTCTGTTAATAAATTCCCTCCTTTTCTTTGAAAAAAAATAACCCTATGAAGACAAGCCATATGAGTATGTTGAAGAATTTAGCTTCATTAATTTCAAATAGTCTAGTACTATGAGAAATTCAGGAAACCATAGGAATTTGACCCCAAATGTCATAACATTTTTTTTTTTCAGGACATATCTTTATTACATATTTGGTCATTGGCAGAATTATTTTTAGAGAGCAATGAGTGTGGGTTTTTTTTTTGAAACTTTGAGTATACATAAATTGTACTACAGATGGGCCTGTGGAAACTGTGCAGAGAACACCTAAAATACCTATTATAATGACAAGCCACATTTTTCTTCAAATCTTGGTATTAGAAGGTGAGGGAGGACCTAACTGTCCTAAATCCTGAGACTATTGTGTCAAGGAAGCAGGCCAGCTTCTGCCCTTAACAGTGTCATGCCAGCATGAGAGTGAGAACAGACATGACTAACAGCACTCACACAGACTGCAGTCGTGTTGCATTTCAGCCCTTCAGGGATTTTTCCAGGTTTCCTTTTTCGATCTGCTCAATCCGAGCGTGGCTTGCGGGGTGTTTAGCAAAGGCAGACTGTCACCTCAAAGCTGTTTGCAAGTGTTTCATGGCTTCTATTTATTTTATTATATTTAAAGCTTTGAGCAAATGACCTTCCTCTACTGATTTTTGTTCACAGTTCAGTGTTTCCATTACACTGTTTTGACATAGACATTAAATCTAGCTAACTTGTTCTGAGGAAACACAGGCTAAATTAAGGATTACTACAATTATTTCATAGACTTCTTTGGTTTTCTTCTTTTTCTAAACAAAGAACTTTAATGAACTTCCAAAAAAGCAATAAAATCTGCAAACAAGTCCTCTGAACTTTCTTCATCATGGTGATTAAGAAGACACTTGAATGTTCTGTTCTGCTCATATCTCATATCTTTCATTAAAAATAACACCAAAAAATCATTATAGCAGGGCTGCATTAAATTAGTATTCTGAGATGGATGAAAACTTTTCCTCACTTTATTAATGAACACATACCACACTCGAGTGTATTTCAGCATTTCAGTATTTTAAAGTTTTTTGTTTGTTTGTTTGTTTGTTTTGTTTTCAAGTATTAATCTATCAGCTTGTGAGCAGTTTGCTTGCTGCAGTGTCCATTAAGAAGAAAGGAATATAAAATCAGTGTTTCAAGATACTTGAGCTGTTTTGACTCCTTTGCCAAAGTAGCTCTTTCTTTTGAACTTTCAAAATATTACCTTGAAAGAAATGAGTAGAAGGTAATCATTGCTACGTGTAATATTCTGGAGAGTCAAAGGCCTTTTCCTAACTGTGGAAATTCGGTTAAGACAACCTTTGAAAGGTAATTATAATTTCCTTGATTTTATTAATTTGTATCTCCTCTACATAATGAACACACACTCCTGCTCTTACTCTGCTGCTATTAAACCTGGAGGAATTAAATTAATACTGACTCTTCCTTGAAGTTCCACCCAAAGCTTTAGAAGTCTTTGTTAATGCACTATAAGGTGGAGAGTTCTCTGGGACAAAGGAATGACAAGAGAGTAAACTCCCCATGTACTTAGCAGAGATCTGTTGCGTTTTGGGTGGTGCTAGTAAACCAGCTTCTCATTTCTAAGTTTCTTGGATAGATTTCAGTGGCATCCCACCAACCCACCTGCAGAAAGGCTTTTCCTGTTTTCCTCCTGTCTGGATCCCATTTGGCCTGTGTGTCAGAGTGGCTTCTGTAAAAGGGCAGAACACTGGATGAATCAGATGATCAGAGAATTTTGCTCCTATGTGTCGCTTGCTCCGCGACAAAGTCGGGACAGCCCAGGATGCATGCTATATGTAAGCCTTTATTTATCAAGTAGGTACACTGCTTCAGACCCCACACTCACGTGTGCACATGCGTGCGCAATCTCCCTCCCCACAGTCTGCCTTATATACTCTTCATCCTCATCATGGTGATTCCTGATTCGCTGTTGCACTCAGTTCCTCTTCACTGACAGCTTCCACGTCTTCATTTCCTTTGTTTACCTGCTGCAGGTCGTATCTTTCCAGATGGTTTCTAGGACATGGGGACATGGTTACTTGAGAAAGTCTGAGCTCTCAGACAAGCTGAAGGCCATCCGACCAGCTCTCAGTTGCCATACCTATGGAGTCTTATACATGTGTCAGAGGGGTGAAGTGTTCAGAACTGCACTATCTTTGACACAGAACTTGTTCTTCTGCTACCAGAGAAGAAGAAAAGTTGTGCTACGCATGGAGACTGTATTATCCTGTGGGAGATTCATAGGCCTCTGCTAAAAATCAGTGTGCTAAATGTGGCTTTCTTGTGCTGTCAAACTCTTAGGCTGTTTATCAAGCTGCTTAGAGTCCAATTTTCAAGTCAATACTCAATGTTATAAATTTTAAAAGCTACAGAGCACTTGACATTGTTATATTCCTGAGAGGGCTCAGTTCAGAGTTGTTTATTTTACACAAGTGTGAGAACCCTCATAGCCGGGGTCTGTCATTCACCCAGTTACAACAAGAAAAAGAACTACTGAAACTTTTCTGTGCTTAGCATGTTACGTGAAAGCCTTTCTGCTTCATACAAACACAGACGCACTTCGTATATTTAAGCATTTATTTCTATTTATGTTGGACTGGAAGGAGTGTCCAACTGTTACTTTTGCTCAAACAGTTTAATGTTTGTGTGTTACTGTTAACATTTGAATAAGCGCTAAGCCAAAATCATTTTGTCCCACAGACCTTGGACAAAGTTTGTTGCAATTAGAGAAGCATTTTATTTATTTTATTTATTTTTTCTTTAATAAATAGAATCAGCTCCCAGTAGCTCTGTTGGGCTTCCCATCAACAATTCTAGAGCAGTTGCCCTTTAGAAGTGTAGCCCTTTAGAAATGAGCTGTCAGACGCATAGGGTTGACTGTGGAGTGAAGTAAACAGTGACTTTGCTGCAAATCAACTCCTATTTAGTAGCTCCTACCTGTATATTCTTACTGTGCACCAAAGGTGAAGTAGCTGAATTGCGAACCACTTGGGGAAGAGGAATCTACTGTGAAACAGCTGACAGGCTTGCTATTGTACATTCGCTTAACTCGTGTGCCCGTAGCACTATTTATCTCATGTGTGTTGTCTGTTAGACCTTATCTGACTGCTCCAGAGAAATATGGGGTACGAGTCTTGTGTTTAGTCTTTGGCTTGAAGAGCCATGTGAAGACAGGGATACTTATTTGTACCATCTCATTCAGGAACAATGGGAAGAGACTTACTCACAGGATCCTCTGTGCTTTTCTAAGGGCAGAGGAAATACCATCCCTGTAGCCTTTCTCAGGCTTTTATGTTGTGTGGTTTTGGATGAGGAGGCAGTTGTCATATGCACTTGGTTAATGATTTGGAACCTTCTGCTGGTTTTCCCTGCAATTCCTTTTTATGAACCGTTCCGTAGTTGAAGTTGCTTGCCGAGTCCTGCAGAGGCAGGTGAATCATGGCAGGGTAGGCCTGCCCGGCAAGTCTGTTGCGTGTATCTTTGAATACTGCTCTGCTCACCCTCTCTGTAGTGTAGACACAGTATGCATAATCAATTTTGTGTGTTAATAGTTAGGAAAAAATGACTTTTAAAAAATGGTATTGTGTTCAAGGCCTTATTGTGGAGAGGACCAGTTTCCATCCAGCCTTTCCAACCATGTCTTTGTGTGGCAACTGTGTGATGCTGGAATAGCAAATTCCAGGGTGAAGGTCATAAGAACTGGAGAAGAAGTAGACTTGGCCAAAGCTTCTGATCTACAGAAAGAGAATCTACAGAAAGAGAATCTACAGAAAGAGAAAAGACAGAGCCAGTATGAGGTTACACTACAGAAATTTGCAGATTCTGTTTTTCCTTTCAGAATACATTTTTTTTAAAGCTCAGAATTTTCCAAGAAAAAAACTTGTGCTTATTTTCTGTTCATAAGGTCCCTAAAATGGATCTTAAATGGTCTGGAAGCTGAAGTTGCTAAATGTTTCAGAAATCTTGGCTAGGAAATTTATAGCACGCTCACACTTGTGAAAAAAAAACAAGGCTGCACTTAGAAAAAGGCAGCCCTGGAGAGGCAATGTGCAGAACTCACACCCATCCAGTCAGAATTGCTGTGTAATATTTAGTTTCTCTAGTTCTTTTCTGTCAAGAAACTAACAATATATATATTAATGATATATAATCTTCCTTGTGAAAGGAGAAATCCTCATGGGAACATCTGAGCTCGTGTTACTTCGGCATATTTTCTTTCTAACCTGTGAGAAGCAGGCAATAGGAGGATCCTCAAGAGATTTTTATTTTCTTGTTTGACTTAACTTTCAAGCTTTAAGAATATGTACAATGTATTCTGAGTGTTACTAACTGGTGTAGGTGCTTCCAGCATGTGTATTAATTTGTTGTCTATTTAAAATAAGAGCAGGAACCACTGGATAGTAAGATTCAGAGGATGCAGTTATATTGCGTATGGAAATGCAGTTATATTTGGAATTTTCATTTTAAAATATGGACTCTGTACCCAATGGCTACAGGTGGATTGAGGGCATATCCTGAGCATAAACATTTAATGTTCTTGATGCACTAAAATAACATTTCATGGCATGATGCTTTCCATATTTCTAAAGACACTTGGGAGTAAATTATAATAATATGCATGAAGAAAGAATCTATGATTTCTTAATGAGAATGAGCATTAGTTTGAGTATTGCTTGTGTGTAATTATTTGATTTAGCAGTGATGGGTGTGTATGTTTGTGTGTGTACGGACCTATATACTTGTGTGTGTGTGTGTGTATGCACATACATACGAAGCTGCCCTGTACTTAGTTGACAGACAAATTCTGATTTTCACTGTATGCATATTTGGAGTGTCTTCTTCCCTCTGGTCACATTTGTTAGTTCACATAACTCACGGTCCTTTATAGCAGGACAGTTTTGCAAAAGTTGTCTCACTACACGTATGAATATTCATGATCTGCTCCGTGCTGATGAGCAATTTTAAGCATCCTGCTTCAATAAAGTTATGTGCTGACTGGAGGCAATCCAGAATATTGCAGGGAGAATGATCAGAGATCTGCCACTCCTGGCCTACAAAGAAATGTGAAAGAGTTTTGGTTGTTTAGTTGAAAGAGGAGATTTAGGGGGAACATAAACAGTCTTCAAAAATACGTGAAAGGACATTGCAAAGAGGAATAGGCAAGCCAATAAATGTCAAATTTGGAGCCACAAAGAGTAAAAGCTCACTATCATATAAAAACAAATTATTTGCAGGAGGATCTCAACTGGTCTGTGATTAGTTTGTTTACACTAGAACATTTGTACAGCCAACTTGAAAGACCTCAGGGTCGCATTGGGAGTTGTCCAGACAGTGTGAGAAACAGGCCCAAGCCTTTTAAATGACTGATCACATGCTTCGAATAGCAAATAATTGAAGCCATTGTTAGAGTGAAAAAATTGCGAACCATCCTTAAAGTAGAATATGTTCACATAAAAACTTCCTGTAATATTTTTGGAGGCTGAAAGTCTGCGATTGATTCTGACCTAAAAGGAGCTAAATTATTCACACAAACTACCCAATTTTACTCTGCATTCATTTTCATTTTTGGATCATTCAGGATTACTGTTTCTGGATTTTCCCCTGTATTCAATGTTATGTTTCAGATTATTTCCTCTAGCATTACTAGGTGGCCTTTTTTTTCTAATTATGGTTATTTTTTACTGTTTCCAGTCCCCCTTGTCAATAGATGTCTTGCTTCTTATTGGTAGAAATGTTAATAAAGGGCTAGGGATTGCTTGGAAAATGTAAATATATGATAAAGGTTTTCCCAGATGGCATTTTAAGGAAGTTCAGAAATACTGTCTCACTTAAAATTGTCTTTCAGCATCACAGAAATCAGGTAGATCCCAGAAAACTGGGCAACAAATATTGCAGCAATTTCTAGATGACTCTTTCTTCTGCATTTCAATTTCTCTCCTCTTTCTGAAGCAATATCAACAGACACTGACCCTTTCCTCTAATCTAATTAGTGTCCCTGTTAACACTGATAAGATAAATACTTTGGGACAAAATTACTAGACTTCTAGACAGAAACTTTGATTCAAATGATGGCACATTGCCACTGCTAATGAGAAAAGAAAGCAGGCTTGGTATATAAACCCTCTGCCTTTGTAACTAATGTGAAGACTTCCACTAGGTGATTGAGATGCTGCAAGTACCAGGCTTTCATATATGGCACAAATTCCTAAATTTTCAGGAATTTTAATTCACAGTGTTATCAGAAGATTGTAGATGATTCCAAAAAAAAAAAAAAAACCCCACTGCATTCATTTTTGAAACATTTCCCAAAACTCTGTCGATTTATAAAATAAACAATAAGGTGCTGTAGCTCAGAGATAGAGAAAGAGCATGTGTGTGGTGTGCTTGTGATGACTTGTAGAGTTTTCTTAGCAGAACAGTGTAAAGTTAGCCAATATTTCTGTTTATTTAACCTATTTTGTGGCTTATCTGTTGTTTGCAGAGGAGCAGGGTTTTCAAGCATTAGCAACTGAAATTCTTTGTAGATGCAGAAATTGTTGCGCATATATTCATGCCTATAAATGACTCTGGACTATAATCTACATCCCAATTCATGTTCAAGATTAAGAGTGTTTTGAAGTGTTTTTGAAGATTCAGTTGGATCTGTACTTGAATTTTCTATTGACTTATAAATGAGTCTTTGCCTTTTTATTAGAATGAGGTGATATACACTCTGAAGAAAATGGGCAGTAGATTAAATTAGCATAAATACAATTAAGCAAATAACATGGAATCATTGAGAAGAAAGAACTGGGCTTGGGTTTTTTTTCTCTTATCTCTCCAGGGTGGTGATGGTGATTCTTCACTGCTGGGAGTTCAAAGTAATGGGTATGACACTGGGCAAAGGGAGGCACATGCATGGTCCCAGAGGGCAGTGGGTCTGGTTCTGTCGGAATTATCTATGCAAAGGAATAAAGGGAGGCAAAGAGACAACATCTTACAGGCTTCAGAGAACCAACAAAGGCTACAATGCATATCTAGCTTATTACTGGACATATAAGGTTACCATGACTGAAAGTTTTGATTCTAGATAATAGAAGTAGGTAGAAGGGCAGGGAGCTAATTTCTTTAATTGAAACAGTTCTTCTCAGGGTGAAAGAATTTTTCATTCAAAATTACAAACCGACTGGTGAATAAATTAGCACAAAATGATGAAAGCAATGTTAAGTCTAGCATCTGTAATGAAGAGACAGCTGAATAAACATCAGGAGAAAGGCTGATGATTCCATTGGCCTGACCATCCAATCATTCTTTCTCTCTGTTTCTCTCTCTCCATCTCTCTTCACTGAGTTATCTTGTCATGTCTGACAGTTGTCTTGCCGTGTCTGAGACCACAGTGGAAATATTGTGCCTTCCATTTTGTCACAGGCTGCTTTCAGGAATATGTGTGGTCCTTCCTCGGTGACTATTTTGAATGTTTAGAAGCTTGTCATTTTTTTAAAATTGTATTTGGACTTTTTTGTAGACACTAGCAAGGTGCAATCTGGATTAACTTCCTAGGGAGTATGAAATAGTGGCTAAGCAGAGAGAAGAGAGGAAAAAAATGTGTTTTATTTTTTTCTAAAAATGCCATGCAAATGTGGGCCAGGTCTGCTTGTACATAACTGAGGTGTCCAAGGGGGTTTCAACTGCATGGAGACCTGGCAAATATTTTGTTACTCGATATTCTCAGGCTGTCAGCGAGCAGAACATCTGGGGCTTTCTGTTGTGAATTCAATTCTTGCTCATCAGAAGCTGATGATTTCTGTCTCGCTATTTTCAAAAAGGTTTATTAGATATTTTTTGTGTAAAAGAAATAAAAAAAGAATAAAAATAGAAAAGACCTGTAAGAAAACATTTCTGCTGTTCTAACTGGTAGAACTTCATCAGTTTACCCCAGTGAGCTTCTGGCATGTGGTGTATGTACCTATGGAAACACAGCTTTTGTTTCTTTCCCTAAATACTTTTAACTTTTCTTGATTAGCTTCTGAAGTACCCAAAGAATCTGGATGGTTAGTGGGTAACTGGCAACTCTCCTCTGGAAGTACATGATATGGTGGATGTTTTTCAAAAGTATTAATGCAGTAACTTTGAAGAAACTACAGTAATAATACATAAATCTTTGAAAAAAAATATGACTACTGTGTAAGATTCTTTTAAAAAAGTATTATCAGTTAATGTGAATTTCTTCATAGTTTGTGCTCACAGCTGCTTTGATATGTAATCTGTTAAACAATAAAGGAAAAGAGGACCTTTACATGATGGAGATTTATCCAAGGGGCCATGAGGATGTAGCCCCTTTTTAGTACCGTTCAGAGCAGGGCACACATTTCCAACTTTGATCATGACTAGAGCCAGCTACTGTAAAGCTGTTTTCTTTGGAGATGCAGGAGAAAGGAATCATAATTTCCCTGTGACAGCCATGGTTTTGTAGACCTGTACTACTATGTATATTTTGACTTCAACCTAAAGTTTGTGTTTGTACACAGCGATGTATATAGAAGCCTGACTTCAAGCAGGGTGCTAGCTGACAAAATAAACACCGAGTCAGTTAATTCATACATATATAGTTTTTTCTGGTACTGGAGATTCTTATAGAGGGAAAAAGCTCAGTGGAGTACAGTCATTCGTGACCATCCAGCTAGTCAGGAGGAACAGTACACTGGGATGCCTTACTGTAAAAACAAATATACACAAAAATACACACATGTAAGCATTTAGTGTAAGAAAAGACCTGGCAAGATTCTTAAAAATATATTTATGTAATGGTTACAGTAATGAAAATGTCACTGAAAATAGAGTTAGACCAATGAGTATTTATGCCTTTGCCTGTCTCAGGCTTTTGCAGAGTTTCTATCACAACTGTGGTGCACTTAGACCCAGACAGGGGTGCTGGCTGTTGAGTCTGCAGCACAAAGTTGAGCATGTAAGGAAATGGTCTGTAGGGGTAAAATCATATTATTAGTAAAAGTATGATGTAATCTTGTGGCACAGTTACAAGATAAACTGTGCTTTACACTCCTTGAATATACCCTGAGTTCTTCTCACTGAGCTTCCCTCTAGACAGACCTCTGCATCCTGGTTGTATCCTTTCTCTTCCCCGGTGTCGCAGCTGCACTGGCTCCTTGCGTTTGGCACCTGTGGCCTCCTCACAGTGGGAGGTGGGAAGATCTGTAATTTGGGATTTGGAGCGGGATTTGGGAATGAGCTTTGTTCTATCCACTTGATCCATAGATAGGAAAAACAGCAGAAATCGTAAGAAGCTCATATGCTTGTCTCTCTCTGCCTTGTATCTTCAGCTTTCTTACCTGCGCTCTAAATCCTGTTCACTGCAGAGAATATGATGTGAGACATGCCCTTCCTGTCAATCTAAATCCCTGTCAGGCTGATTCCCTTCATCTGTGCTGAGCCAGTTTCTTAGCCCCAGTTTGACAAACTGCTGTAAATACCTAGAGGAGAGAGATCACCTTTTTCTTGTGTCCCAGTGCCAGATGGTCCTGAGCTGCTCCTTCTTGCAGAAAGACTTGCTGGTCACCGTGTCTTCCAGTCAAGGGAGTTGACTCCTTTGAATTTCTACTCAAAATACATGAGAGTTTCTATTTTATTGGTCCAAAGTAGCCTACAGCAGAAGATTTTACAGGCACAGTGTTTATAAAACACAGGAGAAGACTGAGTGGCACTTAAAATTTGTAGATGGTTCTTGAAAGCTGGTGTCTTTTGCACAGTCAAGGTGAACTTGAATTATGTTGTATGTGACTATGTAGCTGAAACTGCTAGAGACAAAGATGCAATCTAGAAATCACAAATACTTTGCAGGGCATGTATTTTTCCTCTCTCTCTTTTTTTTTTTTGAGTGGGTTGATCAAATTGTGAAACTTTCTTCTCTTAAAACAGGATTGCAATATAGTGGTGGGTGTGGAGGACGACTCTTCCTCTGGACAGTTTCTGTCTTGATAGCTGGCCATTGAGTCAGGCTCTTCCCATGAGCAGTAAACCCGCCCTGAGCAAAAACATCTGCAGTGGTGATACCCAGTGATACAGACAGCAGCAATGTAATAGGTGCTAAACTCTCCGTGATGGGGAACCAGTAGTCTGCATTGTGTAGTGGTTACGTCCCAAAGTTGCCCTGCATCTCATGATGGAAAATCCTGTACGTTCTAGGATACTAAAAAAAGGCCACTGTTGGAGTTCGTCATCTAACCCAGATTTTGGAGATATGCACAAGAAAAGGGGCGGGGAAAGGAATTTTTTTTTCCAAAGTGACAAGTGACAACACCTCTTTTTTTTCCTTTACTCCAGTTTCCCAGGGATGTCTTGTCCAAGTGGCCTCAATCTTTCCCAAAATATTTTTCCTTTGGCTACAAACCAAATGTGAAAGCTTCAGGCAAAAAATGTCATTTCAGAAGAAGGACTGAAAGGGTGTCTTTTGAGAGAGGAAGAAGACTTCCAGGCTCATCATGATAAACACTCAGTGATATATAACAGTGTTTATGTAGCACTTACAGCTAATATTTTTGAGTTTCAAACTGCTGCCCTCCCGGCTGAGCTCCTTCCTCGCAGGCGCGTTGGAAGGAGGTGTCATTCTTGTCATTCTGAGGGGACTCACTGCTGCTGCATGCTTGGGAAAACGGTGTGGAATGGTGCAACCTGTTCATCCCAGGGGTCTGGCCATTCGCTTTGGCTCTCCATTAACAACAAAAAAGTTGATCTTTGAGCCCTTGGTGGGCACAGACCACAGCAATTGCCGTTCCAAAAGTGTCTATGATGGACATTCATCCTCAGATGGACACTTGCCAGGGACAAAGGAGATATTTGCCCAGGCTCAGGGGTGAATTTTCCCTGTAGCTACTTGTTACTGATTTTAAATTTATTTTAGTATCTCTTTTAACCATAATGCCTGGACTCCTTAAGCAGGATTAAGCCCTCTTTGTTCTTGGCTTCGGACAAAAAATGTAGTATGAAACAATCCATCCCTTGGGAAGTTTAAAATCTTGACAGATTTAGTAATCTGAATATCTAAGAGCATAGCAATTGCACTCTTCTTGAGTGATCTACTGCGGAGTGAAATAAAACACCCACCTCCAAGCCACTGTTTGCTTGCAATTGGGAAAGGGCAAAGAAAATGAGCTTACTGCTCTATTGATGGAAATAAAGAAAGAGCCAATATGTGGAGATTTGCATGTCACTGGACTATGTGTAGTCCCTGCACAGCAGCAATAGTAACCTTAAAAATGGGCGCAGAACTATCCTTTGAAGGGATAGTTGCTGAATCCCATGTGAATGCTTTGCTTTTGAAAGATCCAGGCGTGAGCCTCTTTCCCTGGATTCCCTCTGCCTTTTAGGGATAGATTTCCTCTGATGTGAAGCTTTGCCGGAATGGGGTCTCTGGCCCTTTCCCACTTGGGCATGGAAAGATAGACAAGCCCTGCGCTCTGTGAAAGCAAGATTCTTACAGAAAGGGCGCGAGTTAATGCTCATTCAGCAGCAGCTTCAGACTGTTGCACGTACATAGTGTAACACATACACATCGAAACCACCTATGGGGCCCGGTACTTGGAATTGTTTTCTCACGTATGTAAACTATCAATAGAGTTGATTAATGAAGATGTGAGTGTGAGCTTAGATCTGCTGTTTACAAAGGAGAGACTCTTATCTAAGAAGGTGGTGTGGATACATCATGGCTCGCAGTAATTTGTTCCATGTTTAAGTAAGTGTCTTACTAAAATGTATAACATCTGTGTGTCTGTCTGAGCTGCTGCCAACAAAATTTCTTATGAATTGCTTGTTTTCTGATAGACACATGCTACTTGCCACTTAAATTTCCCACAGATGTTATCTTTAGATTCAGCAATGTCCTAATTTGGGCATAAATATCTTTTCCCTTTTTAACAAAGAAATTGAAATGTTAAGCAAGCCAGAGATAGGGATGCTTTCCTGCTCTGCCGAGGCAGCCATACAAGGTGGAGTAAGTTGCAAGGCACAAACTTGCACAAAACAGGGATGGCAAGTCATGCTAGTGCAATTAATTTATATATTAAAAGAGCTAATGAAGTGGATGAGGGCATGTTGCTTAGCTGAAGCCTGCTCACAAGCTGAAGTCAGCACAGGTGATTTAGGAAGGCTTCAGTGGGGCGTGTGCGGCAGACACAAGGCATCATTATGGCATGATGCTACAGAGGAGACAACCAATAGCTGCAAGGAGTAGTAGGACATCAGGGGCAAAGAGGGCATCATCCTGCAGCGAGGCTTGGAAAGGTTGGAAAGTTTGTCTGCCCGCGCTCGTGATCCCCGTCGTGCTGCATCCTGTTCAGAAAGGGCAGGTGGCTGCAGCTTGTATAGGCCTCAAATGTTAGGCAAAGGGGAAGATAGTGGTAGGAGCTGGGAGACAGCTATTTGTTCTCTTAGAAATGCAAGCAGGCACATACAAATTACTTCAGGATATATTTTTAACATGCTATTAAAAAGCTTCCAAAATGGGAACCAGTTGTTCTGAATATATATTCCCAACCCCTCCCCACCCCCCTTTAAAAAAAAATACTCTGAGGCTTTTGTTTATTTGGTCTCTTGAGTGTCTACATTTTCTTCGTGAGCTTTGAATTATTTTCTAACATAGCGGAAAAATAATTTTAGGTGGAATTCCCAAAAATGCCTTTGTGACTTAACCTAAATTTGGCTAAAACTCAATGGTTTTTGTGCTCCAAAGACAGTTAAGTTCTTTTAAAAATGCTACCAGGCACAGACAAATTAGCATCTCATTTTTACTGTGCAATATTTAGAGCTTGTACATAAGAGGCTCAGTGCAGTGGGAGGACAAAATGTTTTAAGAGATGTAGCTTTGCAAGTACAGGTTGTTTCAGTTTCCCAAAAGTAAATGGTATTATTTTTAAGTTTAGTGTTTGTTGAATGAGTGAAGTTGAAGATTAAGCAGGGATGTGTATTCAGCTAAATGCTGGTAGCCAAGGAAAGAAATAGCAATTAATTAAAACAAACAAACAAAAAAATACCCGTGGGTCTTTTTTGTTAGTCAAAACAGCTTTGTCCAAGAAAGTAAGAGGCACGTGATGATGATGTCTATAACTATGTGTCATTTTTGTTGAGACGATTACAGTTAGAAAACAACTGTACTTGCAATTAACTGTTTAATTCCACTGACAGAAATTGCTGCAGGGCATGGTGTAGATGAGAATTTATTTTTTAAGGCACGAAATTCAAAATTTCTTCTCAGTAGATGCCGCCCCCATGTATACTATCACCCTATACACAGACGTTAAAATCTGCCTGTGGCATCTACTTACTCTGACGGTTTTGCTCTCTCTGGCTGCTGCTGCAGATGAAGTGTGTGTTCAAACTGTGTGTGATGCAAGAGAGCAAATAACTTGGTCAGATCTTTGCTCACGCAGCTGGGAAAGAAAACATTTCATAAATACGTGCTACCATCGATAACGATTTCTGGGCAAAAAAAGAACTTTCAGGAAAAGGAAGCTTGAAAATAAAAATGACAGCCTCTTGTTTCAAGAATTTTGTACATGAAAAAAATTGAAACAAAACATCTCAAGTAGAAAAAAAAAATGTTTGGAAGTATATTTTCAAAGTCCTGTCATTCAACCCCAAACAAAAATGCAAAACATAAATTAAAGACATCATCCCTTTTGC
This sequence comes from Crypturellus undulatus, assembly GCA_013389825.1. Taxonomy (NCBI): domain Eukaryota; kingdom Metazoa; phylum Chordata; class Aves; order Tinamiformes; family Tinamidae; genus Crypturellus; species Crypturellus undulatus. Next base: position 110,531 of record VWPW01012033.1, on the reverse strand, counting down.
TTTGCCACAAACTGAAGACATATGCTACTTTAGATTGACAGTACTGTGACTTTTGTAATTGTGAGCAAGCCAGAAATCAGGTGTTTGTGCAGCCTTGATAATTCTTAGATGACTGAGAGCTTGTAGGTTTAGGGATGTCTCTTGCAGGTTGCTGCCTCTGTAGTAAACAATGTTGCTATCACTAGAGTGATGCTACAGCTGCTCACCCTAGTCCAGCAATTTGTTTATCTGCCTTTAGGAAGTTGCAACTAATATGGTGGTTATGATAAAGGTAATAAAATAGGATTTTGATTTTTTTTAATAAGAAGTAGGCAGCTATTTAAAGATTCCCACAAACCAATGTACTATTAAAATTCTACAAAATTCTACATATTTTAACAGCTTAAGTGGGATGTGGGTTTTGTCAGTTGTTTTGCATAGAACTGGGCTTTATCCTACATGAATTTTTTTATTGGTTGCAGTACTCAGCTACTTCTGGAAACTGATATTACCAAAATTATCCAACCAACAAATATTTTGAATTTAAATATGAAAGAAAAAAGAGTCTGGCTTTCTTTGGCTTTTCTCATGACAATGTTTGATTGCATCCCTCATTATTTCTGACAGTATTTCATTTCCTTTTTTTGCTTCCTCTCTGCCTACAAAAACAAAAGGAGCAAAGTGACTATAAAATAAAACAGGTGGGACAATAGATGTTTTAAAAAAATGGGAGAGATGGGCCAACCTAAAAATCAGAATTCGAATGCATATGTACATCCACATGCTGAGCTTTAAGAAATTCCAGAATCAGAGCTTGAATGTTGTGGCTCTGGTTATGCTACAGTTTGTCCATAAACCAGCCTCAGATATCTCGGCTTGGAGCTACATGTAAAGTCCTAATAGGACAAAGGATTGATGGAAAATACTTCATGAAGAGATTATGGGAAACGACTTATCTTGTAAATGCAGCCAACATTTAAGTCATTATTTCAGATCTGAAGCATTTGGCAACAAGAGATAACTTTCATTAAAAAGGAAGGCTTAGTTCATTATTTTAGGGCTGAGAATAATTTAGTTCTCTGTTCAGTGCTAGTCATTTTATCAGCAGACAAATATTAGATAAATGGAATAAAAACAGTTTACCAGAGCGTTTTTTTCTTTAATTAAATAAAATAGCAACTTGAAGGGAGGAAATTAATATTATATAGCCATTTGAATGTGCCTTAGATATGAAGTGTTAATCTGCAAAGTTCATACCCATGTCCCCCATGAAAAACTTTATCTCTCAGTAGGAAGTCACACAATTGGCCCAGGTGCCTATAAAGCTGCAATTTTTATTTGTTTATGTGTTTGTTTATTTTTTACAGTGTAGTGCAGTACAGTAGTTTCCACCAGATAGCTACGCTAAACTGATTCTACCTTCATGTATGGCTGCATGCCCAAAAGGATATACCTACTCGGAGACTTAATTTGAATACATATCCAAAGGCTCAAGTGTATTCATTACAATGTATTCAACTGACTGTCAAGCTCTCTCTTTGCCTTAGTGAATGCCCCTCATCACCCTGTCAGGCTCAAAAGTTTATTCTTCCTTTGTCCCTTCCTCCCCACAGCACAGTGGCTGTGGCCACTTGGTTCTCCTCATGTGTTGTCATGCATGGCTCTGCCTTCCTCAGAAGGCCAAAGGATGTGAATCCTTTGGCGAGTTTCTTTGCTAGGCACTGGTGCTCTTGCTTTCTGTCTCATGAAAATGAGGAATGTTCTTTGGCTTACCAGAGAGATTTAATTCCATTTCACAGGCAGCAGGAGATTTGCTTGCAGTAAGGGTCATGCCTATGGAAAGACAACCAGGCCTTAGGAGACGTTTTAAAGAAAGCAAGGCAGGAGGACCTTGGGAACAGTAACATCAGCTCTGACAGGGTGACCACAGAAGGGAGAAGGGAAATCATAGAATCACAGAATCCTTAAGGCTGGAAGGGACCTCTAGAGGTCATCTAGTCCAACCCCCCTGCACACGCAGGGCCACCTAGAGCACCTGGCACAGGGCTGCATCCAAGCGGGTTTTGAAGATCTCCAGAGAAGGAGACTCCACAACCTCTCTGGGCAGCCTGTTCCAGGGCTCTGTCACCCTCACTGTCAAGAAATTTTTCCTTAAATTCCTGTGGAACTTTTTATGCTTCAGTATGTGGCCATTTCCTCTAGTTCTGTCGGTGCCCACCACTGAAAAGAGGCCAGCCCCATCCTCCTCACTGTCTCCCTTGAGGTACTTGTACACACTGATCAGGTCCCCTCTCAGCCTTCTCCTCTCCAGGCTGAACAGGCCCAGCTCCCTCAGTCTCTCCTCATAGGGCAGATGTTCCAGGCCCCTGATCATCCTCGTGGCCCTGCAGTGGATCACCTCCCTCGACCTGCTGGAGACAGTCTTGATTAAGACAGCAATAGTACAGACAGATCTGTGTCTTAGGAGAGGTCTCAAAAATGCCATGTGCTTGCTTCATTCTGATCCTGCTGAAATCAGAGTTCAGGGAGGAGGTGGCTAAGGTGATTACTCATTGCTTGTAGAGTATCTCACCTTGCCAGTTCAGTTCCAACACTCACACCTGCAACAAAAGCAGTTTGACGTTTCTTCCCGACCCTTCCCAGTTAATCCTCACTCCAGAGAAACTTTTTAGAGGAGAAGAGACTCAGATGATACTGGGAATTCCCATTCCTTCAATAATTGCAGTAAAACAGATTTCTTTGTATGAATTTCTTAATTGAGTAATATTTTTGTCAGGAACCATATATTTCTCTTTTCTTTTTTGGCAAATAAAATAAAAATTGACATCTCACAATACTGGTAATTGCCATGAAAACATATCAGGAGATCAGAAGCATTCCACCCCCGTGTTGAAAGCATTTCTGTTTTGTCTTGACAGCTAATTGCGTTCACCTCACTCCTGTTAAATGGCAAGTCTCCAGTTTACAGAAGTGTTAATTAGCATTGGGAATGGCACCAGTGACAAACAGACCCCTTGATTTTAGAGGAAAGTGTGATTTTAAGTGTATCTGCTGATGAGATGGGATGACTGTTCAAGAAGAAAACATGGAATGACTTCTAACTAAGAATCTCTCTACAAAGTGTTCAAAGAGCTATGCAGGCATATCTAGTAAGTACAGAATTTACATTATGATGGTGTTATTATGGAAGCATGGGTTATCTATGAAATGGATACAAATGAATTAATTCCACATTAATGACCCTGTTAGTTGCTGCTAGTTAGAAAAGAAAAAAAAAAATGGCAATTCACCCAGTTACTAACATTCTGGAGCTGAGTTTTCTTTTCGGTCTTCTTGACTTGGAAATGATGTTTGTTTAATAAATGCTTGCTTCTATATGAATATGTTAAGCAAGCTTACCAGCTTTTAAGAACGTTATTAGTGTTTTGGAATACGTCAGTTTAGGGACATAATGCAATGGATTATACAAAGAATATAATTTTCAGAAGAATCAGAAGAGTGTCGAGCCACACTGAGGGGTATCCAGTTTTAACGAGCATCTGCTGCTTTTGGAGACACGGTTTTAAACTCTAGAACCTGTACTATGAGTGTAGCAACAATGATTCTTTACACCCTCAAACCCTTCTTTACACCTTCAAATCTTCACATCATCTGTGCTTGCTTCTTCTTGCAGAAAGTACCTTTCCATGACTTGCTGCTTCCAGGCTAATGAATACAAAGTTATTCTTTGATATTGCAAAGTTTCCAAAATACCAAAGCAATGTGACAGAAACATTATCTTTGTGTTTTGCCAAACTGATTGGCTTTAGCTACCCACATAAATTTTCTGGACCTTTTGATCAAAACCTCCACCCTGTTTCAAGGATGGAGTTCAAGCCAAATACAGCATCCAGGAATGAGATAAATCTAAATTCTTTCATGTGAGCTACAGTGGGTTCTTGTGTTATTGTTTCTGATGAATCTTTTGTTGTGGATTGTTATAAAAGCTGGTCAAATTATGTATTCTTCACATGATTTGAAAATACCATTTTTCTTCTTCAATCAACTTAACATATATTCTCAGATAACTCACCAATACCAAGTGCAAATGCTACCATTTTTCGTTTCATAATGATTTGCAAAGACCTATTGCCAGCTTTTGTTATTATCCATTTTTTAAAAGTTGTGGAAATGATATAGTAGGGAATGAATTCTGGACACTGAAAAGCAGGGAACAGACAGAGTTCACCCACTGAATTTGGTGGGATGCCTGTTGAATTTTTCTTTTGGTGTGTCTGACAGAAATGGGCTTAAGTTCATCATACTGCTTCAATCAAGGTATTTCGAAAAGTATTGTCAGGGAGATATTGTTGCTGATGGTCTTCATCAAGAATACTCTGTATAACTCAATTACCTGTTACTTAAGAATTTACTTTGTTACTTTGAATTACTTACTTCAACCTGAAAGGGGTACAAAGAGTGTTTGGGACTGGAGAGGTTCTGTATGAGCTCAAAGAGAGTTTAGCCAGCGTAGTCTACAAAATAAACAGTGGGATATGCTTGCAGTCTATAAATCTATTTGAAAAAGCAGCTGCTGTTTAAGCTAAAGGACAATGCTGACCCAAAAACTGATGGGTATATTGTAAATATTAGAAGATTTCTAGTTCTAAAAAAAAATGAAAGTGTAAAACAACCTTTCACTAACAGTACCAGGAGAAACAAACAAACAAACAAACCCAAACACCTCAGTTCCCTCAACCAAACAGCTCTGATGATTGATTTTAAGCAGAGCCTGAGCGGCATATGAAAAAGATTATATGGCATGGTTGCCTGCAATAACAAGGGGCTGAACTCAGTGACCCAAGAGTCCCTTCCAATCTGCTGTTCTTAATTAGATATATGAGTATCATGGGAGCTCGTATAGCCTCCAGCCTGTTCCCGCAAGAGGATCCTTTTATTTATGTAACTTCACACTAAAATCCCTGCAAATCTGCAGATCCCTTCTGACATGTAGGTGATATGGATTGTTGGATCAAATTCCAGGGAGAGTTCATGGTCCCAGAAGAAAATTTGGTATCTGGCTTCTGTTTTCCTTCTTAGTTTTGCATGCACCTTCAGTTTCATTCCAGAAATGGCCTTGTCCTCATTATTCCATTTTCCTCCTGATAACTTCTCTTCTCTGAGAACAATTTAAATGGTAATAAAGGACACACTTTCATCAAGATCCGTATAGCTGGAAATACTTGTACATTCAGACTAACTGTTGTCAAGGCCGGAATATCCTTGTCACTGAAATAAAATTGGTGTAAATGGGGCATTCAGGGGCTTTCTTGCCCCTTGAACAAACATGGGGCCTTTTTTTAGACCACAGGTCAGGTCCTGTGCTATGAAACCTCATTTAAACACATAGTTTTCAGGATGTTGATAGGTGTAAAGTTACCTCAGTCAAAAAGTTAGTGCAACTGTCTGGAAAGGAAGTTGCTTATCTGGTGGCACCATAGGCAGTCCTACAGACTTTTCCTGCCCTGTATGATGTTCCGCACACATTTCTGAGGCTGGACCATTATCTTACCTGTCATCCTTAATTCAAAGAGTTCACCAAAGTCTTCTCTGGCCACACCTGCCTGGTGTTAGCTCACCTAGAAATTTGTATCATGGTACTCAAAGCCTCAGGGGAACATGCTGAGGACTGAACAGTTTTGCAGGGGGTGTCTGGAGCCTCTGATATAAAGTCCTATTTGCAAATTAAGATCTTTCCTAAAAATTAGAGGTTGTGCTGGAAGTTCTAGCTTGCTGTGCTGACAGAGGGCAAAAGCATGATTCCCAGTGTTTGGAGATGGCTGGTAACACAGCCTGACAACTTGAGTTACTGCTCCCAGTTTTTCAGTGATTCTCCAACATGCTGTTTTCCTAGGGAAGTTCCCCAGTAACAGTAGGCACAGCAGTTCCTACTGTTTACTAGTTTGTTATGAAAGTTCTCCATGGACTCCAAGGCTTCTGAAGCAACCCCATGACCACTGCTCATAGTCTGTAGTCGGTCTAAAACACAACCACTGAGGTGGGACAACCATAGACCAAGAACAGACTTGCAGGAAAAAGCTGTGGCTCTCATCAAGCACAGGCCAAGGGCTTTCCTTGGCCATTGCCTTGCAGCCATCTGCAGATGAATGAATAGAAAAGAAAATAAGAAAGTCCAGCCTGGAGCTCCTGTTGCCTTCTAGCCGCAAAGGAGAAGGGTCTTCATTATCCTGTGCCACCTGCTCTGCCACCTAGATCATTTCCCCAGTACTGTCTTTACAAATGCCAACTTGCAATGTCTCGTTACTTTACAGACAGCAATCTTAAGTGGCTTGAATTTAGACTGCTCAGTATTTTCTTAGTGCAGATTGTCTTCATTTTTTAGTAACTAGAAGTAAACCCATAAATCCCATACCCGCTTTGCCCATGCAGAGAACAGGGACAAAGCCAAGCCTGTTTCCAAGGGGAAGTGTTGGAATAGCCTTCTCGCTTCATGTTTTTCAGGCCTTTACTTGCCGGGTACAAAGCCCCAGCCTCTCTACTGCTGTTTCTTTATCTGCCCAGGACTGTCCTGAGATTTAAGTAATTAAATCTTTAAAGAGGCACCAGGAAATTGAAAATGTTCTATGTACATTAAATATTCTCATTTGGTCTGGAGGATATTTCAGTGGACATTTTGGGCAATTTCATTTTCTTTTGGTTTGATTTCACAGTGGCTCTGCTGTGGTCTATTTGCCAAAACAAATTACTTCAAATTTCACTGAATAATTTTAAGCTTTATTTCTTTTCACTTAAGGTATCAAGTGTTTTGTGCCTGTGGGAGTCCTAGATTCCAAAATTTGCCAGCATTTTTTCCTCTTCTTTTTGACTTGTAGGATATATTAATTGAAATGAAGTTTGGAGGAATTCAAATCTATTCATTTAAGAAAATACATGTAAAGCCATTACGTGAACCTAATCTTAACCATTGGACAGAGGCATCAAATCTGTTCTCTCAGCAAGCACTTTTTGAATTTACATCCTTACTTAATTCTTGTGGCCTTAGAGTTCATTTCTGCCAGATGGTTTTTTACTGGAGGTAAAGGGAGGCAAGCAGTGATGTTCTCCCCTGACTGTATTATTTAGTTTCCTGTTAATTTAATCTCTGAATTACTTGATCAGCTTGCAAGTGTCGTCTTAGTTCCTGAGTATTACTGTGTCTCTTGAGCTGAGGCTGAGTCTGTTTGCCAGTTAACATGAACTTTGAAGTAGCTACATGTGGAAGACCTAGGGTTAGGATTTGCAAAGATGAATTAGCTGTTGAGGATGATCTGTAGCTATTGAACTAAAATTTGAAGTGATCCAGCTTCCACTAATACTTCAGATAAACTTATACCTTTTTTTTTTTTTTGGACAATGAATACTCATCATCCTTTTCATTTTTTCTCTTCCAGCCAGCAGGATGGGGCATGTTCCAGTATTGTCTTTATACTGCCTTCCCTTCTGCACTTCCAGCCCACAATGTCACTCAGAAGGACGCCGTCTGTACTGGCACCCAGCCCTGTATCTTCTGCTCAGAGGATGACTATTAAGCTTGCTTTCCTGCTCCCATTTTAGGGATTTAGGAAGCTTTGGCTCAAATGGCTTTAAAGAGTTTTTTTGCTGCAGCCCCTCCTGCCAGTCTGCAGCCTGGCAGCTCCAACTTTACCTGATTAGGCTTTATCACTGTGAGTGTCAGGAGCTACATCACCCTGAAGATTTGCTACTAAACTTGAAAAGCCAAGAAAAAATATGTTTTGGATGAAATTCTGGCCAAAATTCCTGTTGACTTCACAGGAGATGTGATTCATCCTCTGAGAATTAGCAGTCTTTCCATAAAGCCCATCTTGCAGCTCATCGCTGGTGCCTGCCTGCATGGTTTGCGGCCCCAGTAAAAGCTGTGCTTCTCTGGTGTTTGGGAAGCCTCTCAAACACTGCCTGTCCTCAGCATCTTCAGATAAAAAGTATGGAGGTCTTTTTAGCATTTCCTATAATCTGAGCAGGTAGTATAATGTTCCAAGAATGTCACAAAATGCTGATTTCAAATTAAGTTGTAAAACTGGCTAGGTAAAGGTTGTCATCCCCATTTTACAGATGTGGAAAATCACACCAAAGAGACTGTACCATTATCTGTTCAATTCCTTCCTCTTTTTGGGGATTTTGGGGAAAAAAAAGGACATGAAATGATTTACATCAGGATGCCCTGTAATTAAGGGTAAATAAAATTGTCACTCCTTACATTGTGATTACACTCCTTGCATTGTGATTGCACTACTTCCGTTTCACCAGATTTAGTGGTGCTGACCAAAACTAGAATTTTCTAGTTAAGAGTCAAATAGAAAGAAGCCAAAGATCCCACATAAGAGGCTTCCAACTGTTGGTTTATTTTACTCTGCAGTCATTTTGCCATCCTTCCAGGGAGACAGGGAAAGGTATGAAGTGGTCTACCACATAGTTGCAGAGAAAGTCACAGAAATGCATAGACTTTATGGGAATTACTGATAGAATGGGGCCCTGCTTAATATGGAGGCCTTCATAAGCAATAAAAGTTGGTTCGGGACCTCAGGCTTCTGTAGGAAAAGGTGGCGGAAAGAATATTCTTTTCAGATGACTTGCTTTATACTCTTCTGTATTTTGCTGAGAAGCAAAGTAGCAAATAAGGATAGACCCAGCACCATGTTAGAAGCAACACAACTCACAGGCTGGGCTGGACATCCGACCAGCGCGTTCAGAGCACAAGCAGAGTGAGGCTGGGGCAGCCAGCACCCACCAGAGCAGACAAGCTCCGTGTGGTGTTTTTGAAGGTGTATATGTTTGTATTACATAAGGATGAAAGCCTTGGCCGTATCGTTATATGCATCCTCCACTGCATAAATAATTTTGACAGCTTTGTCGAATAAATCAGGGTTGACTTCATATATACAGTCCTTGAACGTTTTCCAATTGTTTTTGGATAAATCTCTTCGGTTTCACAACCTGTTTGTGATGGTCATTTGGCTCCAAGGAAAGCTTCGCCCACTGTCCGTAGCAGTAACGGGTCTTCTGAGTATTACAGAACAGCACTAAGACTCACCAGCAGCACTGCTGCCATTTTTGAAAATGGACTGTCCATTACACCATTATAGTGGCCTCCATTTCCTCAGTATAAGGCTACTTCTTTCCTCCAAAACAAAGAAAAACTGCAGGATTTTGATCAAATGGATCTGTGGAAAAAAAGTCTGCACGTGACATATTACTAATGCTTTACTGCAGCTGTCTTTTAACTGCCTAAATGCCATATTTCTGTATGTGCCGAGTTTGTCACCGTTGTCGTTTAAAATTCTTTTTTAGTTAGAGATCTGCAGACAGTTGTACTGACCTCCCCGAGAGCACCGCCAATGTCGCGTCACTTCATAGGGTCTCAGGTTTCCCCAAACTTCTGTTGTTTGTGGCCAGGAGGAGAAGGAAAGCATTATTTTTCTTCCTTCTACTTAGCTAGGAATCCTTTTGGTAAGGTTCAGCACAAGCAACTAAACCACTTTCAAGAATGACAGCAAATACATTTTCCATTATTAAAGCGAAAAAGTGTGCAGTGTTTTTGAACAGCTGTACTGCCGAGCTGGGCGTGGGGAGAACGTTGAAGTCTGGTAGGAGAGGTGCCAGAAAGGGCTTTGTACATTTGAACGAGCTTAGAAACAAATATTTTTATTTTTTTTTCCTTTTTTTTTTCTTTTGCGAGGACTAGGGGCAAGGGGAAGATGAACAGAAGATAAACTGAATAAATTATTTTCCGCATAAGCGAAATACTGGTGAATTAGCAGGTTTTGGAGTCCTCGTAGGTTCTGTTTTTGAAGCCATACCCTTATGTTTGGAAGACTGATTTTCTTGGACTCTAGAATTTTAATCTCAAGAGACATCTTTATTGAAGGATTTAACATTAGAGTCGTAGGGCTTGTTTGCAGGGGAAGATTGACCAGCAGAGCTACAGTGGGAGAGCTTTACTTCAGTGTAACTCCCCCATGTGGACACTGGACTCTCAAATCAAACCGACTTCATTTTGCAGTAATTATTCTCACTAATTATTCCCGAAGAGTGTCCACAGGAGGGAGTTCTGCAGAAACAGCTGGACCAGAACAGTTGGAGCTCAGCTGATGAAATTCCCTGTGCAGGAATAGCTTGTGCAAGGATGGCACAAGATCTGCAAGGGTCAAAATGCAGCAGGAACAGGGAGCTCCACTCTTGCTGCCAAATGGGGCTGCTGGTGTTAGCTCTTCCTCCCGTGCAAAGAACTGTAGTTGCCACAGTGCTCCGGGAAACTGCAGCATTTTTGCCTTGAGAGACTGTCTTTGTTCTCCAAATAGCTCAGTAAATTTAATTAGAAAATCCAGTTCTCTGCTGTTTCACCCCTTCCTTTTTACTCTCTAAATTGAGTTTACACCCTTTTGGCCACATAATTTGGGGGAGAAAAGCGAGCTTTTGGATTTCTTCATTTTCCTTATTGTTTTCTCTGACCTGCTGGTATTTGTCTGCTCACTGACCCTTCTTTCTCTCATTAGCTCTTAGTTAAAGAAAACCTTCCTTGAAAGATCAGTTTACTCTGCCCACCATAAGGTCACCCTTTGCCACTAAGAGGGCAATAAGACTCTGCTTCTTTGGCCCCCTTTTTTCCCCCCAAAAGGGCAAACAGCTGTTTGCTGATACTAGATACTCTCTCTTCTCTAAAAGATACACAGATGTTGTTGATAGCTGCCTCTATTACAAATGGGTGGGGAAAAAAATAAAAGAGAGATGGTAAACAGAGTTGTAATAAAATTGTAACTTCTCTAAAATCTGCAGTTGCAAATTATATTTTGTAACTCTGCAGAAGTCCTAAGGAGCTGAGGCTCTGTGCAGGTTTTTGCAAGCCGTTCTTTAAAGGTGAAACAGCAGCTTGTTTCAGTTCCGACTCTGCTAAGGAATCAGTATGTGGTTTTAGTGAAATCACTTGTGTGTCACCATCTGCTAGTTCTAAAACCAATGTCACACCCCCCAGCACACAGACGTGCTACAAGGACATGCTTCAGAGTTGTCACCATCAGGTAACAGACAACCTGTCACTGCAAGTGACCGAGTTAATGCACCCCCGAGTCAAGGAGCCAAGAGGAACTGGGAATAAGGGGCGATTGCTCCTCATAAACTAAACGGAGAACCAGGAATAAAGGCGAGAGAAGGAGCAGCAAGGTGGAAGGGATATCGTCTCAGCCAAAGGTACTGAAAAGATGAAGTAGCTTGAAATTACAAAGGTCGTTCTTTGCAGTGAATTAGAACTACCGATTCATCTAGCATGAGCACCATCAGCAGCATACAACCAAAAAACCAAAATTAATTCAGAGAGGGGGTGTTTTCAGCTTGGATTAGAAGGGAATATAGGCATTAAAGTACATTAACATAGTTCTCTGTCTCAAGAGTGGCTGCACAGTGACTGCTTGTATTCAAACTGGGCTGACCAGAAGCATTTTCCCAAAGTAACACAGAATAACTGTGCAACTGTTGCAAGGATTGTTAATAAAATTTTTTTGGCTGGCGTGGGCAAAAAGCAGAAAGCAGAGTGGGAATTAAGGAGGGAGCTGAAGATGATTTTTGATTAGGAGAATCAAATGGTCAAAAGATTTTTTTTCCTTCTCTAAGGTAAGATGCATTCATTAAGTATGTGCATTTTTTCTGAAAAGTGGCCCCTGTATTAACCACATTGTAACGTTAGCAAAGTTCTTTGAATGCTACACTACAGGCTCATGGTGGGTACTTCCAGCAGGAATACATTTTCCAGAAGTTTATCATGGCAGCATATTTTGCTGCTCTTCAAAATAGTCTCTCCGCATGTATTTAAAAAGTACTAAAAATGACATCAATAGAAGGGGCTCAGATGGAGAAGAGAAATCTCTTAAGCTGGATGAGAGAGCGCTGATCTGTACCAACCAAGGCTCTGAGCACTGAAAACCTTTAAAACCTTTAATTATCATCTAGTGCAGTGCCTCTGTGGGAAGCGAACTCTTAAATCTGCCCTTAATTCAGACAAGTTGTCCTGAGGCACAGAAGAGATTTTTGTAAAGAAAGATGACAGACAGATCCATCATTCTGTGCCCCAGTTACTGAGCTAACGACTTCTGAAATGGCTTGTCCACGTGTCCAGTGATAGGATATGTTGCAGTCGGTGGAAAATTGCCTCTGCAGCAAGAGCAGAACAGAGAGTTATCTCTGTGCTCCTTCCTGCATGTCCTCATTCCTCCGATGGTTTGGAGAGAAGGAAAGTGCAGGGAAGGCCACTGAAATGGGTCACCCGTGGCCTTGCTGCCTGCCTGGTGTTTGCAACACCTCGCGTTGCGACACTGTGAAGATTTCCCAGAGGGAATATTTGCTGGAGATTCATTAGTTGGTAACTGTACCTGCCAAACCTAGTTTGTGTTTAACGTTGTTCTTCATTAAAGCGAGAGACAGCATGTTCATTAAAAAACCATAATATTTCTTGTAAGTTAAAAGGAGTTTGAAGAGCACTGTAGGTGACCGGCAGCCTCCAAGGTCCTGACCCACAGAATTGGCTGCAGTAGCAGCAACTTAAAAGGTGTCAAACCTTGGTAAGAGCAAAACGGCTCTGCCGTTCATCCGTGTCTGCTCAGACACACGTCCTGACTGAAACCCTGAGCCTCCTGACTTCAGTACACGCACAGAGGATCCCCAGGGTTGTTTTCGCATTCCCTGTTCAGCCTCCTCAGGCTTCACACCCTGCAACTTGCTGTTGTTTTCTCTAAATATCCCCAGCCCGAGGTGATAGCCTAGAACATGTGATTTAGTAGCTATAAATCAGTTTGCAACTGTGCCCAGCTGAAAGCTTCACTGTGAAGCTGTTCGTGGAGGGTTGCAAGATCTGATCAGGGAGGTTCTTCTATCCTCTTAGCCTGGCATGTGAAGCTGTTTCTTGAAGAATTTGAAGTATGTAATCGAGGCTCTTTGTTTTGTTTTGTATTTTTCTTGAAACAGGACTAATATGGAAATTTAAAGATCTAAGTGGTCCCTTCTGAAAGTTCCTAGCATTGCTGTCAGTATCATTCCTTTTTATAAACAGAACTGTTTCAGTTCTAAGAAATAAAGTATTCAAAGAATGCACTCATAAAAGATTACACATACAATGGAATTTTTTAGCCTCAATGGGAACAGGCGGCTTTGTAAGATGCGTTTGTGTGCAGTGAACATAGCGTTGAAATCAGTCTTTAAGCCGTTACTGATAAGACATCAGCCCTTGCCTAAGGGTCCGCAGGGCAGGTCTCCCACGGAGGCAGGAGGTGTCAGTTCCTGCCTGGCGCGTCGAGGAGCCTGGGGACAGTGCTGGTGCGGAGTGTGAAACAGCTACCGCTGGGGGCAAGGCGCAGGGGAGGCAGGGGAACAGCCTGGTGGCAGCTTGGAGCAGTGTGAGATTTATGCCCCCAGCTAAAGGCTCTGCAGTTTCATTATAGGACTCACCTAGTCTGCTGAGTTTGCGTTCGATACATTACATGGGAGTGTGGCAGAGAGACTTCGGGGCCTTGAGCAAGGGACAGACCTTGCAGAAAGGCACTCAGGTGACAGCTGCTACTCATCCTGCTTTCACTCTCCCACTGTTCTGTCCCATTTCCCTGTCATGCAACTCCTCTGACCCTCCTCTTGCTTTGTTTTGCTTGTTTTCATGGGAATGTGCCTGGTGGCACTGCCCCCACTCAAGAGTTTTCAGTGAGAGAGGAGGCTGGCGGTATCCTCCAGCTGCATCCTCCCTTCATAGGCATCGTCTGCTGCCAGAAGTCCTCCAGACTGTGCTTCACACCAGCAGATACCTTTCACAGCACATCTGCTGTGGGGCCACACGAGACCAATGAAATGAAAAAGACATTAAGTACCTTCAGTATTTCTTATTTCAAGTAAAGGTTTAGATTGACTGTTGCACAATAGTTACCCAAAACTACATGGAGCTGAATGTCTCTGGTATGAATTTATCTTTGGAATTTCCACTGGTTGTAGAGTTTGTTACATACTCATTTCAGCAAGGATAAGTCACTAGAAAATATGCCACTGGGAAGTATTGCATCTATTTAGACCTTTCCTTGGTCTTTTTTTGTTGTTGGTTTTTTTTTTCCCTTTAACTGCCACTGCATCTGGTGAGCACATTCAGGCTGGGGAGACTAAAAAAATAAAACCAGAGAGCCAGTGAAAAGCTGCTGGAATATTACAAGCTGCTGTGTCACTGAGAGCGGGCAGGCAGAGGGCTCCTCTCCTCGGAGCTGACACTACAGTGGGAAAATTTGGCACTCGTCAGTGTCAGCTCACTGAGGCTGTAGTGTTGAAGTAAATGTACAAATGCAAGCAAATGCTGACTGACTGCACGTGCTTCTCCTTAAGCAATTTCTCTTTCATTCTTATGTCTTGGGCCATTTAAAATATGCTTTTAAGAAATGTTTCATGAAATGTATATATCCTTTGGAAACTTATGGTTCAGATGGGCTTATATTTTTGTAGATTGAAGAGCTACAATACATTTTAAAACCTTTTTTTATTTTTAATTTTAAACGGATGGTCCCAATTAGACTGTCAAACAGATTATTATCGAATTACACTTTATAAAATCCAGTTGGGCTGAAGCAACGAGCACCTCTGTACGTTAAAAAGACAGCAGCTATTTCATTTAAGACTCTCAGAAAAAGCAATGCCATGTTCCTGTGCAGCAGTCTTGTGCACTGTGTCTCCCAAAGAGTTTGCTAGCCCATACAGCTCCTCTTAGTCCTCAGGTGTATCATTTGCATTTGCCATTTCCAAGCCAAGTGATTCCCAGCTACACCTAAGACAGCTCAATGAATAAGCTCAGCGAAGAGGAATATGACTCCGGGCATTCAAGTCTTCCTAATGTGACTCTGCTGCACTGAAAGCAACAATTTTTGCTTCATGATAGAAAAGAGTAATGTTAAAAAGGTTAAAACATTACTTATTCTAGTTAAAGTTGAACGTGGAAAAAAAAGAAGAATGGAGCTAAAAAAAAACCAATCCATGTGAACATACCTGCTGATTTCTGCAAATTTTAACTTTCCCCTCATCCTGTCTGTATGAGGGCAAACCGCGTTACCCATTGCAGTTGGGGGAGTTTCTGCGGTGCTAACAAGTGCCGACCCTTGATCAAGAGCTGTCCTCCTCCTTCCCACCTCCACCCCAGCGCTAGCAGCGGCTTCAGTCACCAGCAGGGACCTGTTGGAGCCTGTTGGAGCGCATTGCTGTCGAACGCTTTGCAAACCACAGGAGAGCTGCAGTGTGTTGGGGCCGTGTGGGCACGGAGGTGAGAGCTGTACCCAAACCCAAGCCTGGGGGCTGGTGACAGCCCTTTTTGATGCACCACTGTGGTCTGGTGGCCAGGGCATCCGAACAGCACCTAGAGCCGCATGTGCTCAGGCAGCTTGACCCACGGGAGTGCGTGTCTGCACTGCATGTGTGAACACGCCTGCCTCAAGGTCTTCCCATTCCAGTGGAGCCCATCGTGAACAGGATGGGGTTCCTTTGGGAAGAAGCAAGGCATACTGGCTTACACTTAGCCTCAACTGCGGCCATGCTCGCCAGTTCATGAGCAGCTCACAGAGCCGGGGGGAGCTCTGCAGGGTACCTCTGCTCCGGGGTGCGCTGCAGCGGCAACGCTCCTTGCTGCGCAGGCGACACTTGTCGCGCCGCACCGACACCACACTTTGAAGCAGGAAAAGAAGGGTTCTGAGGCACTCTGGAAGGAGGTTGCCCCAGAGTTTACCTCTGATCCCCAGGCTCTGGCACTGCTCTCCCATTAACAGGAACGGTAAGAATTAAAAAACACGGGGGGCGCGCAGGGGCGGCGGCTCCGCGACCGCCCGGCAGGTGGCGCCCT
>VWPW01012033.1:0-94063 GCA_013389825.1 Crypturellus undulatus | reverse complement strand
TTACACGGGTAACACGTGTGGGAGCAGCACGGGCAACACGCGTGGGAGCAGCGCGGGCAACACGCGTGGGAGCAGCGCGGTACGCACTGCGGTGTTTGTGTCCCGCGCTCAGGGAAAGACGGGTTTCTCTTCGCCCTGGATCAGAGGCCCAGCGAGAGGCTGGCTTTGGTGAAGGGTTCATACCCCTGCCTTGGTTTGCACGCGTTTTGCCGTGGCTGGTAAGCGCTCCGCTGTATTTCTCAGAAAAGCCTGAACTTCCCAGCAGTGTCTGAGATGCTACAGGGACAAAACAACGCAGTTCTGCAGCCTCCGCATCCTAATTGTGAATTCAGTGGCAAACACAGATGCTGATGTGTATATAATGCAATGCCTAGTGCAGCCTTTCTTAGATTAGATTATTCCCCTTTAGATTTCCAAAAATATCCTCCCCTGCAGAGGTTTCTTTCCTGTTATCTGTTCATAGGTAAGAGACTTATCAGTACTTTGCAGAATTAGTATGTTTGTTCTTACTCTAGAAGTTGGGCGAGTTCTTACTCTAGACTAGCAGCCTCCACAAATTCCCGGGAAGCTGTCAGTGCGACTCCCTGCAGGACGGTGAGGAAGCTGCTTCTCTCTGCCTTGCCCTTGGCTGAGCTGTAAACAGGGCCGATGGCATTTATCTGTGAGAATGGTTGAGCCTTGAGGGTGAAAAGTGCAAGTGTAAGTTCTCGCCTTTGGGTATAGGGGGTTGCTTTTATGCTGCCTGGAGAAATAAAATGAAAACTCCACCCTTTTGTGGTGACTGCTGCTTTTTCTCTGAAGTTTTTGGAACACAACTGAAGTATTTCACATGCACAGAAATCTACCCAAAGGCTCTCCAAGCTTTTAAAGTTTCAGATGGACCAAGCTCACTGTGAGCAAGATTCCAAAAGCACTTTGGAAAATTCATATTTTCCTTCCACTGGCAACACTGAAATTTCATATCCATGCATAAAAATGTTTATCACACATTAAAATTATTAGTCTATGGCATTATAAATAAGATTTACTTACTCTCACTATGTGAAAAAGAAAGAGCATTAACTTTATTTATACACATTAACTTTTACTGTTGGGGCTTTCATCTTGAACGCTATAATCACATCCTCTATTCAAAATACCATGTAAGAACACAAGAGATCACGATGAAATATTTGGCTAGCACTAATCCTAGAATGGTGGATTAAGTAGACCCTTGTTGTTTCTGCAAGGTTTTATGATGAGGACAAGGGCAGTGATGATAGCGTTCAGATCAAATACAATTACTTTTGTTACCTACTGACTTTCGTGTTTCATATGCTTGTAACTTGCTCAGTTTTCAGGCTCAGTTATTATGTTCCTGATTAAAGACAAGTGACAAATTTATCAGAAAACTTTCAGCAGAACATATCCACCCTTTCTAGCTATCCTTCATGCCAAGTGTTAAAAACCACAGCCGCAATGAAGAACACTTCCACTGTTCCTACCAAAACATAAATGTGCATGAGTCTATCTTAAAAACAGTTTAGCTACATCTGTTATGACTTGCCTTTTTTTGTAGGGCTTACTGAGCCATAAAACTTTGAAGAATAGGTGTTAAACTTATAAACACTGGCCTAGATTTTTCAGTACTTTGTCATTTGCAAGCACTGTCAAGAATGTATGAAATACCATGTTTTAGTAGCATTTCTGTACGTATTTTACCTGGGCATAAATGGCAAATAGCAAAGGAGGAGAAGGAAATATATCTTCTTTTTCATATATTCCGAGTCCTTCATGTGTTTGCTGTTAGCCTTCCTTACCTAATATTTAACTTTGCTTGTATTTTTTGTTTTTGTTTTCCAGAATGCAGAGAGCTGCTTTTGTGTAGTTTAAAGGTTACAGATTCTTTAAAACTCTGCCGTGCTTTCACACACTCTTTAGAAACTTGTGAATTTTGATACCTCTGATACTTAGTAAGGTAGTATATAAGAATGAGCAGGTGTTTCTGGGCAAATGTTCTTGAGTCCTCTTTCCCTGATAATTATTATCCAGCTGTACAGATATTTCCATAACATCAATAATAGGCAGAGAAATGGTAAAGCCTCCCTTCATGTTGGTTATCACTGCCATTTCACAAGGCACAAAGCTGAAGTTGGGGTAAGTCAGTGTGATACGGTGAGCAGGCAGTCAGCCCTGAAACAGGATGCAGCTTCAGCCTCAGCAAAGTTTTAGCACCCATGTGTCTGCTGTTTCCGTACCTCCAGGCAAACTGTTTGAAGTCAGTCTTTGCTTTTTTCCTTGAAAATGGAAAGAAAAGCAACAACTGAAAGGTAGTAACAATTGTTTCATATAAAATTCTTACTTTCTTTATTAGCTCTTTATTTGCAGTCTGTAGGGAGATGCCTATGGGAAACACCATAGTTAAGTTGTAAGCTAGCACATTATATAACACAAAATTCAAGCGCAGCAAGGTTCAGTACAATCCATGTATTTTTCGTATGTGCCTCTGTCCTTAAATTTCAAAGAAATACACATTCGAGCCAAATTTGGAGAAATTTATTTGGAGTTTTTGAGCTGAGGAACTTACTTAACCTTTCCAGGCGTTTGGAAAGCCATACTCTTGAAAGGTTGCACTTGCGTGGACATTATTAAAGCTGTTAATCATCACTTTTCACTCCGTTCTGACTTAGGACACGCTGCCCTCCCAGACCCCACAGATTAATAACTGTTGAGCTTGAAGATGACTTCCTTGGGCAGCTTTCCTGTTTTCGGGCTGCCTCCCGCTCGCTCCTCGGTGTGTCCAGAGATCTTTCCTAGTGCCCTATGCCGGCAGGTCAGCACAGTGTGTCCATGGCCCTCAAAAGACCAAGGAGGGATCCTGGAGTCAGAACATGGCTCCTGGGCTGCCAGGCTGCTCCTGGGAAATCAGCCACCTCCCGAGCATGTACAGGCCAACTGAGTAGCTCAGTGAAAGACTGGGTGTCGTGCATGCCCCGGGAGAGCTGTCAGAGCCTGTCCCTGCTTCCTTCAGTTGTGCTGCATATGTAATTTCATAAATAAACATTTATTCACAGAATGTAAATTTGGCTGAATCATTCTGCATATGTGAATCATTTATTCTTGAACAGGGTAGCGTTCAAGTATTCAGTAACTTAAATATTATATAACCACTTCAAAACTTGTCCATTTGAAGGAAAAAAGAAAACACAATTTTCTTCTGGCCTCTTCCTTCATTTCCGTAGAAACCTTTTCAATTGCGAGCCCACTTTGAAACACAAAAACAGCTCCATTTTATTCAACAAAGCTTCAGCCTGTGTTTATCAAAGGCACAGGAAAAAAAAAGCAAAAAAAAAACCCCTGCTTTTACTGTCTTCTGCTTCTATTTCCTTTACAGCTAACACAGCTTTGAAAAAAGGACTGAAATGGTCAAATTCTGTTATGTCATGTGCAGCATCAGAGCTGTTTACTGAATTCTTACCATTTACGACAGAGAAGCAAACCCACCGGAAGCCAAGAAACTCAGCCAGTGTCACTGGGTCACGCTAGGAGCGTAAGTTTGTGTGTCCAGCCTCTTTGATATTGGCAGCAATATATGGAAAAGTGAATAGCTGGTTCTGTGCTCAGAGCACAGGAGGAGTTGACATGCTCTGCAGATAGGCTTGCTTGGCTGCAAGGGACTGGACGCAGTGAGCAGGGAGCCTCACGGACACACTGAGGTCTCCTTGAGCCGGGCTTCATCGCATGGACAAACTTGGGACTGAGGGTAAATACGGAGGTTAGTCTGTTAAAGCTAGAGTAGGCATTAATTCTAATGACAACAACAAAGCATAACGGAAAGGAACAGGACATTAAAATCAGATCAAGTCCGTACATAACTCACTCTTCCAAGAGCCTGACTTTCCTCTTCCCAGGGATCCTGGTTGATCTACCTTCCACTTGTATTTCATGTAACAGACTGATTTCTCAGCCTCATGATAATAATCTCTTTCCCTTTCTCTCAAGGGTACCTCTTAGAAAATTCTTGAATCTTTGGATTCCTCCTCTTCTTGCAGTGACTGCTTATCCTTTGGGGAAAAAAAAAAAAAAAAAGCCTCCAGCTTGTCTCTTGGGGCTTCTTTCCAAAGAAAAACAAGGCTTTTAGCTTATCTCTCAAGTTTATGCTGAAAGGAGTTAATCCACCTTCATTTTCATGCCTCTGTTTCCTAGTCCTAAAGCTAGTGCATGAATTTCATGTTTGTATACAGTAAACATCACAATGGTTAGGTCAATGCATCAGATTCAGGAATTATCACAGACAGCTCCAGATTATTAAAAAACAAGCCTGAATCTTGAGATGCAGAAGAGATTTCATGCATTTAAGTCCTACGTCCTCTGCGTAAGGACAACTTAGGCTATCCTATCATGTGCTACTTTTTTCAGTCCACAACACTAGAAAACAGGAATGTAACAGCTTCTTGTGAGCTGAACTGTACGTCTGCTATGGTACTGCTAGGCTCAGAAAAGCTCAGTAGGCCAGAAACGTTTCTAATGTGGCGACGCTCAGTGATCCTGAAAATAGGATGTGGTTTGATCCAAAGTGGGAGATATTAGCTTAATTTTCCATCTGCAAAAGAGTTCCACTGTTTACATTACTGCTCAGCCTGAGAACACTGGGTCTAGTGGCCCCCTTTGGACGGGGGCAGTGCACCCTCTCCCTCCTCAGGCTGTTGTTTCTCTGCGCAGCTCTCAGGCCTCCAAGAGCCCTCTCTGTTCCCTTCTGCGTTACCTCTGCAAGCGCTGGCGCTCTGCTGGCTGTGCTCTCCGGCCAAACAGTTCTGGATGTGGCTCCCGGCAGGGTCACTCTGAAGCGAACATCAGCGAACATCTGAATACAAAACATGTGCAGCGCCTCTACCGTGTTACGCAGGCTCTGCTTCCTGCTTAATGAAAACATCCAGCCAAAAATTAAGTTGTCCCTTATCAGCTTAGGGCTTTGAAGATGGACTTTAAAGCCACCCCAGAGTCCATCTCTTTTGCTGCATCACAAGTGTGCCTCCTGTTTCTGCAGCTTGATCTAATTATGCGTGATCAACCTTGGGAGGCAGGAGTAGGTGAGAGATAGGAAAATGTTATTAGTTTTTCCATTATGCAAATTCCTTTTTATACATATACAAATGCATTTTATATAGTGCTTATTTCCCCCAAATTATATCAAGTCTGTGTTCCTGAAACAATGTAGTATGCTTACCATGTAAATGGGGAGTTGGTTAGTGCATGTACAGAGGAAAAAGAGTGGGCACGCAAGAAAAACATGTCATGTAGAAGAATCCTGATGTTGGTATCCTAATTCTGAAAACACTGGCTGCTACCCAGCAGAAACTTGAGCCTTTTCAGAGGCAAGTGTTTCAAAAAATTATCTTTATGTCACTGACAGCAAGATTTTTTACATGTCTAGAAAGATAGGGAGAGATTCATGCAAGACAGAAGAGCTCTGAAAGCTCTGCCAGGTGCGAGGGGGCAGAGGTGTCCGGGTCACGGCATCTGGGATGCCCCATTGCTGCTGCTCGGGGCAGGCCTGCATTGGGATTCTCATCCTTCTGCAGGAGGGGCTGTGTTTGGACAGCAGGAACCTCTCCGGTCTGCTCCATTACCAGGTGTCAGGATCCTCAGCCCAGCGAGGGGGCCAGTGGAGCTGCCCCCAGCAGCCATCACGTAAGGAAGGAGAGCAAAGCTGCAGTCAAAGGAGGGAGAGGCCCAGAGGGCCTCGGTCAAGGTGAAGAGGATAGAAGAGGCCGCAGGAGAGGTAGTGAGGGATGATGGTAAAAGAGAAAAAATACCACAAGATTTTTAAGCCAAGAATACAAATGGCATCGATAGGATCACTGCAGAGAAGCGGAAAGAGACCCCTCTGCACATGGAATTCAGAACCCCGGACCTTTACTGCTGGCGGTGGGGGCATCTCCTTGTGCCTGAATGATCCACTTCCAATCTGCGAGCCTCTCTCATAAGGTGTATTCATATAATTTTGGTATTTCCTAGGTCAGATGAAAGGAAGAAATATTCTATGAAACCATGTCTGCAGCAGAAGCCCGCAGCAAACTTGAGAGCTTTGCTGGCAGACCCATAGGTACGATTCTGTCACTGGCAATATATTTTTTTCATGCAGAAGCAAATGAGTGTGCTTACTTTGTAGTATTATCAACCTCCGCCATTTTAAAGGTGCTACATAATTCATAGTTCAGATACTATTAAATCATTTCTGAGCTTTGCTATGTCCCTGTTCTGAATTCACAGGTACAAGGCAAATCTTTAATATTTTCCATTGAATCAGGTGGGGCAGACACCATTAAAAATCAAAGCTTTTGCTATACCTCCTGCCAATATCTCTGAATGCTGAATGAGCTAAATTTCGTATTTAAGAGCCAAAATAAATATTTCTGCCACTTACTGCTCAGTACTAGTCTGACTCCACTCTAAGCTGCAGTAAAGATGTGCCTGGAAAAAGAAATCACTGGCTGACAGTCATCTTGCAGAATATATTAGAGAGCTGGATGTATTCTGATCAGGGAAACAGTGTTTAAATAAGAATAGGTCAAGAAGACTTCCATAATGGGCGCATGTAGATGTAGACATGCTGAGTAGGATTTCAAACCATTTGAGCTGTCTGAAATATAGACAAGTTGTCTAGGTCCCTAGTTAGGCCCTTCCTTTAGTCAGCAGAGGAAGATCAGCACTTCCAGAAGGTGATTTGTTCCATTTGACTTTGATGTCCCTGTGGATCGGATGAATTTCCCTGAGCAGTGTCTGCATCTCTTCATTGACTACAGAGGAAGCCTATATAGCCAGCCAAGTCTAGACGCCTAATTTTTAAGTCACTGCAATTATCTATGATATATCCACCTGGGCTTGTAAGTAGTTATGTGTAAGTAAGTATGTGTACATACTTACTTGTGTAAGTTTGGATTTTAGCAGTCATGCCCCAGACCCATGCTAGATAACTGGTTAGTCACACTGTGACAATTTTAGAAAACATATTCTAGGAACGTTACAGTGCTTTTACACAGCCTGCTTAGGGTGACACCCCTGAAGAAATGCTGGGTCCCTTTGTGGATACAAACTCAGTTGTCCGTGATTCTGAGAGAGAGAAAAACGTCTTTATGAAACAAAAAATAGTGGCAACCAAAAGGTTGAAAATTAACATTGTATCTGTAAAATGTCACAATGGGAAGGTCATTTATGATTTTTCTAGAATGATAAAAAAAGTGCTTAATTCCACTGAAACGAAATAGTGGAACTTGATCATTTATGAAGTTAGGTGGTGGCAAAACCGAAGCTAGACTGGCTGTGTCTGGCAGACAGTGACTGCTGTCTACAGTACCTTACAGATCTTTCTGTGCAATTTTATTTGCAGTTTTGTTTGACCTGAATTTGCGCTACAAGCTATGGATTTTGTAGAGGGTTCAGTGGTCAACAAGAGGTGCTAGCCCAAAGGTGAAAGAGCAGTATGGATTATGAACATTTACAAAGAGGGCTCAGGGGTAAGATCTAAGGATAAAAAATATCATTGGCCTAAGGTACCCATAAATAGGTAGAAATTAAGGCAAGGACAGCAGTTTGAAAGAATGACTATGGCCCCACAATGCCTACAGCATCTCAAAGAGAGAATGAGGCAGTGATTTTGGGGTGTAGGTTCAGCTCCTAGGTGGCTGATTTTTGGAAGGCAACTGGCAAGTCTGTCTAGAAAAGTGAGCAACTGAGGGATGACTTGCCCAAACCAGCAACCCATGGCAACTCATCACCCAGGTAGAAATCATCACCCCTTTATAAATATAGGATTTAGAGTTTGCCAGGGCTCTGAAGAACAGGCCAGGGCCTGAGTTCATTCTCACCCCATGGCAGAGAAGAGGCAAATGTGGATTCACACACAGCACCTAGGGGAAAGTTTCAAACCTGCAGAAAATGCCCTCACTTCATTCTCCATCTGTGGGTTTGGGGAGGACAGCCCAGCTGTTTGCTAGGGGGTGATCTTGCCCTCCTTGCTCCCCCTCCCCGAGTTTATCCAGACAAGTCCTGCTCATTAGAGGCTATTCAGCTGCCAAGGTTCATGTTTCGTTATTTAGCCCTCTTTGAATAATTGTGCTGGAAAATGTTTCTAACAATGGGCAAAATGTTCAGTACACTTCTCTCTCACACACATAACTCAGAAATGTCTCAGTAGGCTTTTTGTTTTGTTTTTCCGAATGTTCCCAAAAAAATTGCCTTTGGTCAAATACCAAGCATGGAAGCTTTTGGCCAGGAAGACTAATATTTTGCAAAGTTAAAGGATTATCACAAAAATTATTTGATAACCTATGCTAAGACATTAATGCTGCCAGCCACAACATATCAATATCACAGGTGTGCTTGGTAGCACTACCCGTCTGTCCCTACTCGTCCCATAATAAGACCCTGCTTTTCTTCGCTCTTTAACTTTGTGAAACTTACAACAGTTTGGGCTGAAAATTTCCATGTCAGGTGTCTGCCTAAGGCTGATTATTTTGGAAAACTCAGTTTAGCCACTTCCAAAAATAAGACTAGAGGAAAATATGTTGGTTCTGACCATGTTTAAAAAGCTGTGGCAAACTTTTCCTTGAAAAGCTCTAGAACTCTAATGCCTGACAACAGAAATGTTGCCTTTCCTGGGGTGCTGAGGCTGATAGCAGAGAGGGAAAGCTTCATGTCAACACTATCACTTGGTGCCCCACCTAACACAGGACATTTAGTCAAGCTGTAAACCTGTGCGAGATCACATTTTGTAAATATTGTGAAAAGACCTGCTAGAAATTATCAGTTTAAAATTCCTACAATGTCTCTCATAGAGACCATTTTGCACTTTGAGTTTTGGAAAAACATTCCTTGCAACTAGTGATGTGGGCTATGTCTGCTGTACGTAAGGGCAAGGAAAACAAGCTGTGGAGTCTTCTTGGGGACTAGAGGAACAGATTCAGATTCTTGTCCCTCAGACGAGTAGCCCTGGCAGCAGGGCCGAAAGAGGACCAAACTGGCTGAGATTGTTTCTCAGGCAAGGGAGGCAGTAGGGAAGGGGACGTAGACCCCAATGTCTAACAAACAGGGATGCGCAATATCAAAGTGCGACATGTGCTTTGGTACGAACGGGTGCAAACTGGCACACAGGCAGTTCCACCTCCATGTGAGGAAGAACTTCTTTCCTGTGAGGATGACAGAGCCCTGTAACAGGCTGCCCAGAGAGGTTGTGGAGTCTCCTTCTCTGGAGATCTTCCAAACCCGCCTGAATGAGCCCCTGTGCCACGTGCTCTGGGTGTCCCTGCTAGAGCAGGGCGGTTGGACTAGATGATCTCTAAAGGTCCCTTCCAACCTCAGCCATCCTGTGATTCTGTGATTCTGTGAGATAGAAATAAGTAAGTTGCAGGGGAACGATCTGAACCAGAAGACCAGGATCTCTGACCAGGATCAGAATCCTGAAGAATGGCTTCAGGGAATGGACAAGTGAAGGAAGAAAACCTTTGCAGACCTGGTCATAGACGTAAGCAAAAACAAATTACTTGCTTCTTGTTTCGCCCGTGCCAGAGCCTAGAAAAATTGGGCTGGCTTCTGAGGATGGTGAAGGAAGGGATGAGATATGCAAGGTAGCATGTGCATCTCCTAAATCTCCAGTCTTCCCACTGAGTATCCAACATTTCAGGACCCACTTTGACAACCTGGCATGGGTCACACGTTTGCTTCTGGGATCAGCTTTGGACAAGCAGCAGCATTATCCCTAGGGTGGCCATGGGCAGCTTTGGCCTAGAGGCTCTAAGCAGGTCCTTGTCTGGGCTCAGGGCCGCTTTGGTAGTGCAGCCTCCATGTGGTTTGTACGAACCCAATGGGATTGGAGCTTACATTTGGGACTGGAGCTAAATGCTGAATGTTCCTGCCTAAAGAATTATAGTCTCAGTAAATACAACAAAAATCAGGAGGGAAAATGCAGGATAGGGAGGTCTAAAAATGTGCTACAGCAGGCCTTCTGAAGAACCCAAACTACCCTCCAGGTTTGCTAGTTTCTGTGCAAATCAGGTTGTCAACTGTATTGCATAGTCAAGGACATGAAAAAATGCCCTCACCTGAAGTATTTTGGAGGTCTTTCCCAACCATAATGACTCTTTGATTTTATCAACAATTCTCATGTGATCTTTAACCTTGACATTCTCGGTTAGCCATTTTTTCATAGGACAGATGGTGAGTCTGATTTGGGGGGAATTTGAGGGAAAGGAGAGGGTGTTTACAAAGGAGATCAGGGTGCAGAGCTGTTAAATTCCTCCCTTTTTGTTGCAGGGTTACCTTTGGCCTGGTATGGCTCTTCATTACTATAGTTTTACGCCCCTGTATATCCGTCGGAATAACACCAGCAAAGACCTGGAATTAAACCTTGGCAAATCAGGAAGGAGAGTTCTGATGTGGCTAAAATTAACAACATTTCTGAATATTTAACCTACTGTTTTAGGGGTAAAATAGTATGTTTTCATAAACATTTATCACTCTGACACTTGCTTTGCTGCCTTGGGCAGATTTGTTAAGTCCTGATCAAGAATGTAAATGTCACTACTGTATGTCAACATTCATAAACGTTACTTTGATAGGAAAACAACACAGTGTTTATGTCCAAGAAAGGAGTGGAGTGCCTAAGTCATTAGTGTCTGGCGTGAAACCCAATACTGTACATTCATACCAAAATGCATCTGTTTCTGGCAGTACATTAGGTGATTACAATATGCAGCAACCTAGATCTGGCATAAAAAGGTAAAATCCTACCAATAAATCTGGTGCATACTGCAGTATTACGCTTACACTGTTTGTGTCAGCAAAGGCATAGCTGATTAAAGAAAAACAAATCTAGTATATGCTATCAATCAGCTTCATTAGCCAGTTTTGACATTCAGGTGGCTGGTGCTTTTCTGGGAGCTGGCAAAACAAGGGCTAAGGTTGTTTACTGCTGCTTAGGGTGGCATGTGCTTGACAGGGGTCTGTGAAGAAAAGAAATGCAAATAGTGGAGACGAAGCAGCTTTTTTGGTGACTTGTAATGCAGAAAGAAGAAAACATGAACTTTTGTGGTGTGACATAAGACAGTCAATTAGTGTAGACTGAAAATATGTCTCAAATGGAAGCACCAGGAGGGAAGTGCACAGCTAATCTCAAGCGGGTGCCAGCAACACGTTTTTGTGACACTGTTACTTACTGTGTGTATATCTGTAAAACTACATTGGGGATGTGTTCAAAGCCTTTAGAAGAAAAATATTTAGAAATGAAGAGAGTAGCAGTGAAGTTCAAATTCAGCATTGGATTGGTGTCAATACTCATCTGGGTGTGAAAAAGGGGATTTGAACCCACACATTCCAGAGCAAAGAAGCCAAACACGAAGCCCCTGCACTCTGGAAAAGTTCAGAGTAGTATATCTCTGGGTCTCAGACCTGTAATACTGTGCTCGTATGCAGACATACACATGTGGGAGGGAGGGAGAGGGGGATCCCTTTTTGTTATCCCAGAGACAGCTGGGATAATTCAGGTGGAGTAGAAAGAAGCACATATTTACAACTGCAAAACTAAGTGAAGAATGTGATCCATGGCCTCGATAGTGTTAAAAAAAATGAGGGCAGTCTCTTGAAAGTTTGCTTTTATACTGTTGAAATTATATAACGTTTAATAATCCCTTCTTTATTTTCAGACTTATTTGTTAGGTCCAGGAATTATTATTCCTTCTTGGCAACAGTAAATCCATCATTCTCTAATTTCCCCACCTTGGAAGTTGTATTTTTTATTTTATAGTTGGCATCATCCTCAAAAGAAAACAAACAAGCTGCTAGTCAGTGAAAGAAAGGAAAAGAAACATTAAAGAAAGGAAAAGAAAAAAAAAATCTTAAAATCATGTTTAGCCCCATCTGGCCTTAGAAAAACATGGAAATGGGTGATCGAGTACATTTTCCAGGATGGGCTGCCTTTCAAGGGAAACAAAATCTGGATATTTCTATGTCTAGACCACAGAAGAAAAAATGCTTTAGTGCTAATTAACCCATCAAAAGCTTGAGTGGCGCTCGGCAGCCTATGCAGGCCGGTTAGCAGATTTAACCTGCCAAAGCGGGTGTGAGAGGGTATAGCCGGGGAGTCAGGAGACCTGGGTCCTGCTGCTTGCGCAGCCTCTTGTTGCGCTTTGGTTTTGCCTCTGTCAGTAGCTTAGGTTCTCTCTGCCTGTTTTTCCTTCCCATAAAACGGGGCTGCCATATTGCTCTTCCCCTGGGAGCTCTCTGGTAGTAGGAGGTGGAAAACACCACGCGACAGGGCTAAGTCTTGCTCTCTTAGATGGCAAGTAATTTACCTGGTCATTGCCTAAGCAGAAACTACTCTCTAATGCTAAATTCATGCTGCAGTCGCGCGTTAGCCAGTCGCTTGGGAAGCTCTCCTTTTAGGGAGTGCTATGCTGCTCTAACGGTGTATATATCTGTAAATAGTATATGCCACACTGCTCTCGCAGTACAAGAGGTCAGTGAGAAAAATTATACATTTGTCTCCAAGGCAAGTTTAGAAGATCGTACTGATATCAGCCTCTCAGAAACATAATAATTGTGTTTTAGACTTATTTTGGGGAAATGACTAAAACATGAATATGTCCTTAAAAATCATTGCACTGCTGATGAAAATAAAAAACTAGAAGTAGTATTTCACCAGACAGGTGCTGTCTTTGATTATTCCCACACGTTTCAGCCCATCCCTGAAACACCTGCCCTCCCCAGTCCTGCTGGTTGCAAAGAGAGAGTGGAAATGATTCCCAGATGCCTATTTTCCGAGTTTAGCAAATACCCATTGGAAGACAGCAAGAAACCACAGTAGCTGTATCAAAGAGGGATAAAATCCTGGCCCACCTGGATTTGGACAAACAAGTGATCAGCTAGTGTCTGATTTCCTACCTCCGTCTTGCTTGTCAGCTCCCGCTCACGCCTTGGCAACCCTCCCACAGCTCTGGTACTGCTGCTGCCAGCTCAGGGCTATCTGTATTAATTAAGCTGTCTGCATTACTCCTTTCCCCATCAGGAAACACATGTTCCTCATCTGTTTACATGCCGCCTGTTTTTGGGGTCAGGCTCAGCTTTCACAAAATGTGGGTATTTCAGAAACTGCTGGGGAGGGAAGAGAAGTTTATGAAGTGTCTTCAGTGATGGCCGAGGGGAGCTCTCAGGCTCATGCAAATCTCCTTGCTGACTGGAATTTGGCATTTCTTCCAGATTTCTTGACAGTTAACACTAATAAATTAGCCCCCTGTGTTCCTTAGCAGCTAGCTGATGTTTGGGTTAAGTCACCCATAGATTGGTAGCATGAGAAGTGCCCAACAAAACTTTTTGTTCAGAAGCAGGCTGAGACGTTCTGGGGAGACCACTGCGTAAGATTTTTAAGCAACTGAACCAATAACAGTATATTCAAACTAGCAGACCTGCCTGCTAGGATCACCATCATCCTTCTTGCAGGTTCTTTACTCTGTATTGCCTCTTTTTTATTTTTGCTCTGTCTCTCTTTGGCTTCCTAAAGCGTATTTTCATCCCACAACATTTAAATCTGTCTTCACATCCTGGATCTCATCTCTCCTTCCTTGTAGCCATCTCCATAATAAGATCACAGGACCACACAGAGTAGCTGGGGTTGGAAGGGACTGTGGAGGTCTCTAGACCTGCCCTGGTTCAAAGCAGGATGAACTATAGCAGGGTGCTCAGAGCCACGTGCAGCTGGATTTTGAGGAGTCTCTGAGGATGGAGACTTCTCAGCCTCTCTTGGAAACCTGCTCCAGCGGTTGACGCCCATCACAGTAAAAAAGATTTTGTTGTGTTTAAGTGAGATTTCAGTTTGTGTCTATAGCCAACTGTCCCATCACTGGGCACCACTGAGAAGAGTCTGGCTCTGTCTTCTTTACTTCTTCCCTTTAGGTTTTTCTACACGTTAAAGAGGTTTGCTCTTTCTTGAAAAGATCCTCCTCTTTGGTGTTCTCTCACTTGGTTATCATGTGAGATGTTATGTTGCAAAAGGGTAAAAGCCCCAAGAGATGCATGCTGTCTATCCGATGAGATTGTCTCAGGTGGGAGAGTGTGTGTGAGGTGGCAAAACAAGTGCCCCTTGGCCTGCAGAAGGGAAGGGTCAGGCAGGACTCTTGGCTGGGCCGGAGTTGGCTCCTCTAGTTCTCCAGCAGTGGTGACAGGGAGCTGAACGCAGTAACCAGCTCGGGATTGCCTTGAAGACGGAGAAAGGAAAGCAGTGCCAGAAGTAATTCCTCCCTGAGAAAAGAAGCTCCAGATCAGCAGGTGAATAGCTTAGAGGGGAATCGGGTCAGGCGTCTTCTTATTTCTCAGCCGAGAGAAGCGTGCGGGTTGTTGGTTACACAGCGTAGGTTAGAGCAGCTATCAGCAAGGTGGCAGAAATCTGGAGTTTAGTTGGAATTGCAGAGGGAGAGTAGTATCCAGTAGTATCCAGAAAATGCCCCTGTACTGACAGAAGGCTAAAGGGAGCTTGGATAATAGGATTTTTATACAAGGTCGCATTATGAATTGCCGAATGCAATGGTGCAACAAGGCAAACAGCAAGCTGCAAAGTTTAGGCTGAGCTTTACATCTCTTGCTAAATCATGTTTAAGCATTTCATTTTCTCTCTCCAAGCTAGGCTCCAGTCTTAAGATATGAAAGTTACTTGCCCTTT
The DNA here is from genome assembly GCA_013389825.1 of Crypturellus undulatus. Classification (NCBI taxonomy): domain Eukaryota; kingdom Metazoa; phylum Chordata; class Aves; order Tinamiformes; family Tinamidae; genus Crypturellus; species Crypturellus undulatus. The sequence goes on along the minus strand of VWPW01012033.1, from coordinate 79,377 downwards.
CCAAAAACTTTTTAAGTTCATAAGACTGAAACCCTTAAATCATAACCTGCTAATACTCATGCCAGGAGTGTGAACGAAGTGTGAACTCCAGAGGAGACAGTAACAGGGGAGGTCAAGTCAACCGACCTTTCAAATCTGGTAAGCAGATTTTTAAAAACATGCTAAAATTTGATAATATGGAGGAAGCTTGTTTGAATTTGGACTTTTTTAAAAATATTTCATTTAACTCCTGAGTCAGATGCAGCATGCCAGCATATTAAACTAAACCTACATGAAGCCAGACTGTCAAATTAATGATGATTTATAATCTGTGATCTTATAAAACTAAAATTAAAGAAAAAGAAGATTTTGAACAATCCAGCTGTGAGTTCAGCTTTGGTCAGTCAGGAAACTAACTTCTATCCTTATCATTCCAAAAGCATTTTGTTTTCTAAATGGGAAATATTTATCTTCTTAGATTGAGATTCAAGTGTGTAATAAAATTGTTGGGTGCTTTTATTGAAAATAGAAATAACTTTTTATGGAGATGGTGTTCCACTCTTCTCCAAATATAGTACATACGCATATATAGTACATATGTACTCCCAATGCAAACCTTCATAAAACTGGGTTTTCTCTCAAATAACACTACTAACTTCAGCCCAGACTTCCTCATCTGAGGATTGTGCTAACAAGTGATATTCTCCAAATACTTGAATGTAAAATTCCAGAAGAGAACATCATTATATGTAGAAAAAAGCAGAGAGTGAATAAAAATATCTTGAATGTGTGTTTAAAGAAGATTCAGACTTTTATCTCAGAAGTCATGCTGCCTGCTATAATCTTCCACCACGATTCATACAAAACAGGATATTTCCCAAGGACCCTGTTGCATAGCACTGTGCCGTGTGAGCCAATCTTTGGATCAAAGTTCTCACCCCAGCCATTCAGGTGCCACTTTGACAGGGCTCTGTTTGGCGGGGCTGTCAGGTCAGGTTCGAGGAATAAACCACGTGGCTCAGGCAACCATCACAGTCAAGGGAATTGAATGCAAAGCAATAATTATTTCAAGTAGTTTGTAACCAAGTTATAGGTCAACATCTGTTTGCTTGAACTCATGACATGGAAAGTCCGTATAATTGGTGAACAGGCAAAAAAATTGCTAACCTCCTCAATTTCATAGCCCATGGTGAACAGTTAAATTATCTGTGAGGAGAACAGTGTTTGGCTTCATCTTTGCAGGCAGATAAAATTATGGTGGAAACACTTGCTCACTGTTTTAAAACTTAAGTCCTTAGCACAGTTACTTTCACACATCCCTCTGATGAGGTGTTGCGGTTGCTTTGTCAACTGCTAAAACTGGGTAGACAATTTCTGGCCACTCCAGAACTAGCTAATAGCTGCACTTCACCCATTTTTTCCTCAGTGCTACTTTCTATTTTGAGTTTTATTTGTAGCCCCTTGTTGTACTGTATGTGTCCTTTAAGTCACATTAACATTGGTAATGAGGTCGCGTGTCATTAACCTCTTGAGGATCAAAACACTGCAAGGAGTGTGGTTTTGTGTTTCACTTTCTTTGATTTATAATGTTATTAATTTCCTCCCTGCCGTCTGGCAGAGGTTTAGAGCTTGATAGGATATAGCCTTGTTGAAACAACTTTAAGCCTTTGGTAGAGTAGTGCAGGCGTTTTGCTTCTCCCCATACAGCTGTTTCTTCCTCTTACCCTGCCAGTCACATACCCTATTCATCCTCCCTTCATGACGTAACCAAGTGACATTTGCATGAGCAAAAATCTCTTTACATAGCCATGGCTCTGTAAAATCACCGAGCTGTAGTTCAGCACTGTCAAACGCTTAAGAAATGTGCAAATCCTATGGTGGGATTTAGCTACATTAGCTGCTTCACAGCTCAGGATCTTTGCCTTTCTGTTTGAATAGCAGTCTCTGCCATTTCCTCTCTGGCTTTTTGAAGGTGAAGAGGAGAAAGACGACATGCAGACAGACTCAAAAGATTAAAGTGAAAATGACTTTTTCAGCCCTTCTTATTCACTCGGAGTCTGAGAAGGCACTTGTCTGATGCTGGCATCATAGTTCCTGAGGCATTCCCAGTGCCGTGTCATGGAATCAACTGTATAAAGACAGTTGTCTAGTTCCAAAGGAAATTTTAAGCATCTGAATTTAGTTTCTGAATATAAACATATAAAAGCAAAAATGCCCGCTGCTTGTAGAGAAATAAGGGTTGCAGAGCAAAATCACAGATGGTTATTTATCACTCAGCATGATGAGTTATACATGAGTGGCTTGTGTGGGTCTTTCTGCCTTTGAAACATTTGCTTTGGAAACTCTTGCCCCTTTGTGCACTACCGAAAAGCACATATTCCTGTTCTTCATTATCTCATATCCTTTGGTGCTGCAACTCACGTTGCTTGCGTGCCCCCAGTGTGGTTGATGCTTCTCCATCACGAGGGAAAACAACTCTGGCTTCAAATCCAGTATTACATCTTTCTAGATGGTCAATCTGTTCTTTCCGTTTCTCTCTCTCATTTAAATTTGGTTTGGGGGGCTTTTTGTAGCCTCTCACTAACACCTGTCTTCTGGACAAATGCCAAGGGTTCAGTCCTGTGCTGCTTGAAGCAGCTAGAAGTTTTGCTTAGATACCAAAGAATGGATAGAGCGTGAATTTTCCCCCGTCATGTTGACAAGTCCTGATAAAGCACAACTATTTTGGTTCATGTTGGGACAGTAGTGTAAGAGTCTTACAGGGTCTCCTGAAAGGACTGGGACTGCTGGAGTCAGGAAAGGTAAATACAAGTTATGGTGAGACTTTTACAGAATGTCTTGCTCTGTAAATGTTGAAGAGTCCAAAATAGGTATGCAGGCAACCTGTGGAGATATTTGGTTGAATCCAACTTTCTGAAGAAAAAAGGAAACTGAGGACTGCTACCTGCACAGCAGCCCACAGGGGTTGTGGGTGTAATGCACTGGTGAGCCTAACGTTGTAGCGGTCTTGTGATGCAGTACCCCATCCCTGGTGAGATATGACCTGCCCTGTCAGTTATACCCCACAGATTTTTAGGTAAGGTTAATTTTTAGAGATACAGAATTTGACTGGAATCGCAAAGACGTGGGTTTTGCTGAATTATTTGTGGAGCATAACTGCGCTCTCCAGTGTAAAATGTCTAAGTTCACAAACTCTAGATCTGCTAATGATCCTATTGAGTGTTGTACCAAAACAGACCTCAGATGCAAAATATCTGTCAGAATCAGAATTTTCTCAAAATTCAGATTTTTTTTTTTTGGTGGAGGTTTACATAGTTCTGGGCTTTACTAGAACCCCACACGAGGTTTTTAGCTCTATTACCAAAATCCAAACTGTCCCATAGAATGATTATTTTGCAAAATAAATGCCATACAAAATAATAATTGCAGTAGAATAAAATAGTTAAATAGAAAAAAAAAAACAACAAAACACCAAGTACTCTTATTTTTCTTCAACTTATGACAATATACTAAGAAGAGATTAACCTTTATGTAGGTATATATAACTATGGATATGTGTAGAGAGTGATAAAACTTTCATGTCTGACTAGTTCACTTCATTCAAACAGGGGATAACTGAAAACAGTTTTGGCCCAACATGAAAATGGGTAGAGCAGTGAATGATCAGTTATATTTGAGTATCTTTTGCAGCAGGATGTTACTAATAAGAACCAACAATGAGAATTACTCAACACCACAAATTCACAAATATTGGTTAGATAATCTTAGTTCCCACTAAAATTCTAACACATTTATGAGAAGAAGTGGATAAGGCTGGTAAATAAAACACTTACATGGGATTAAGCAAGCCTACAAGAATGCCAGTCTACCTTTCATGTCCTTATATTTTCCATAATGACCTTTTGGCAAGCAAACACGATTTTTGTCTCCATAATTAAGGTGTTTTGGGATGACTGAAGACATACCTCTGACAGGAGGAATCAAACTTTCTCTTTTTACCTGCTAACTCTGTAGCAGACTGAGGAAATCTTCCAGATCCAGAATCTCTGTGTGCTGGTCAAGGCTCACAGCATGGTCTTAGCTGTCACAGCTTACATGCACTCCTAGCATTTCCTGGGGTGCCTAGTTTGGTGCCAGTCCATGTTGAGCCTGTATAACTCTTTTCTTCCCATTTAAAGAAATGTTTGCCAAGTTCAGAAAAACAAACGTGTGACTGTGCAGGAGGGACTGCGCTAAGTACAGCCTTCCTGGAGGCCGATGGCGTATCGCGGAGGCTGCGTTGCTGCAAGGAGCACGGCGTCCAGCCCCCTGAAGGTTGAAAATGGAGAAGGAGAGGAATCATGGCTGGCACTGGCAGCGAGAGGCCAACAGGCGGGAAGATCCAGTGGGCAGACCAGGGCCTGGCTTCACCCCGGCACAACTGGGTGAGGAGAAGCAAGCAAGCAATGCGCTGAGAGAGAGATGCAGAGGCACTTCATAAATCTCTAATTCCAAAAGCTGTTCAACACACATTCTAGGATGAAATTCAGGCCAGCTTATACGTAAAACTGTCCTCTCTTCAGTCATGCACTTGTCGGGTTGCAGTCAATAACCCAACGGCAGAAACAAATGGTTAAGATAATAAAATATCTTGGAGTAAGCTCATCCTGTAAAGGAACTGCTGATGCTTAGTCTCTGTGAGTGTTGAGAGAACATAAAATTGGTGGGCTGGTGAGTTGGAGGAAGACACAGGATGCCTGTTGGGTATATTGCTTCCCATTCAAGTTCTCAGCTGGATGCCATATCAGGAATGTACTTTTTCATTTGGCCAGGGGAATCAGCTCTTTTTTCTTCGGCAAGCGGTTGTTGGCATGCAAACCTGAAATCAAAAGAAAGAAAATGGAAGAAGCCAAGTACTTCATGTAAGAATTGAAAAATAGTGTTAGAGACACGTACGGCATTATACAGTTACAATACTTTTGCAGTATTCTTTTAATACAATAGAGAAAAGTAACTGGCCCACACAGTTGACAACTATATTTGATATTAGGATTTGGTGGAAGAAGTGCAGTTATCCATCAGCAGCCTGATTCTCCTTCCATTGAAGTCATATGGAGTTTTGCCAATGGCTTTAGTAGATGGAAGAGGAGGATCCAGGAGGCTATAAAGGGGGGAAAGCCAGCCTTTAAAATATTTCTCAGCATGTCGCTAGATAAATACCGCTGTCTAAGGGGCAGTGGGTGGTCTAGAGGGGAGGAGTTTCAGAGAAAAGAAATAGAAAGTGGATTCTGATTAATTTGGAGGAAAAAAGGGCTTACCTAGGAGGAATGACTAGGCTTGAGGGACACGATATATCTGTTCTTTCTATTGACACCTTACAAAGGAGGGGACCCTTGTGACTGAAAAAAATATCAGTAAAAGTCCTGGTTTGAATTTTTGCATCCACTGGTTCAGTAAGCATTGCTAGCAGAGACACACAAAGATTACGAAGGATTGGGATGGCCAACTGCGTGGCCATGTCCTTCAGGTGAAAAGGAGCCAGACATGAACTGAGGATGTAGGTAGAAAGCAAAAGCACTCTTGTTCACTCACCCTTGTTTCAGGAAAAAATAGCTTTCCATCTTTGTAGACCATTAGCTGACATTTTCTCTTTGTTCTTTTATTAAACTCCTCCAAGGCAACAGCAAATCAATACTCTATGTAGCCCTACCTTAGTCTCAGTGTTGGCAGATCACCAAATTCGTCTCCCATGTTGTCATTCCAAGGCCCAGGTGCCAGAGCTGTTGTAACCATTTCCTTCTGTTGCTTCTGCAGCCTTTGCATTTCTGGTTTGGGAATCCTGAGGAAAATGGATAAAAATTAATGTGCTTCATTAACTCAGAGGTGAGTCTGAAGCCTCTACTTTACAGTACATCCCCTTTGAAAAAAAAAAAGAAAAAAAAACACAAAGCCAAAACAAAACATGTACAATGAGTTACTGGCTTAAAACATCTTCAGGCATTCAGGGCATTAGAGCATAAAGGCTAAATCATAGCTGGAATCCTTTACAGTTTCAACAAGAGTTTAGATGACAAGACCAAGGCCTGAAACCTAAGCTCTCCACATTTCTGATGCTTTCCCCTTATTTCCTTCCATATGCTTGATTGATTTCATATTATGTATGTGGCAAGGATTCAAGAGAAGATGATCAAAGGAGAGAATAGGCACTGATGCTCTAGTATCCTTTCCAGATAAAACGACTTGGAAATATGAGTATATTACCACTTGGATTCAAAGAGGTCTTCAAAAGCAACCTTTTTTAACAAAAATACAATATAAGGCCACAGGGTTATGTGCTAACAAAAGAAACTCTCAATTCACCTTTTTATGTCCCTTTTTGGGATTCACAGAGAGGATTACAGTGAAGATGAGCTAAATTCAGTGACAATTTCATATCTCCAAATGACCTCATGCTTTTCATGAAGTCAGCTGATCATCAAAGATCTCCATTTTTACCCCATCTGCTAAGAAGCTTGATGAATATTTTTATGTCCGTTTTATCGTCAGTTTGTGTATGGGGACACCATCTCTTTTCAGAGAAGTTAATTAACAAATTGGTGGGAGGAAAGGGCAGGGTACAGAGCTCACCTGCAAGCCGGGGAACAGGCACTGCTGGAGAGATGAGCATGAAGGCCTGGCAGGAAGGTGGCCTCCTGTCGCTGTTGCTTTCCGGGGTTTGTCCAGCAAATAAACATTTAAGTTCTTGTGTAAACCTACCCTCTCTGAAATGCTGTTGGTGTGGATATCCTGCTAACTCTTTTGCAACCTGATAATTGTTTGTGCTTTTTTGGGGGGGATTTAGCAAGCTCTAGTTCAGATTATAGCACCCGTGTTACGCTGCTTAGTGGCTTTCCCAGTTTGGCCTGGCTACGTCTCATGTTAGTGCTGTGTGTGACCCGTGGGACTCTACAGATTTCATGTTGTATATGCAGCTTGCGAAATAACACCAGCTTGCAATGGTTAATGTGATGTTGGGAGAGTCCTCCCTTTCCTACACATAAGAAAATGGGAAATGCTTAAAGATCTGCCTAGATCTAGGCCACCCAGCCCAGGCTACATCAAATGTTCTTAGCAAATCTGCCTCCTATTGGAAAGCCACCTGCTCCACGGAAGATAAGGAGAGAGCTTCTATTACTTGGTCATTACCATGCTTTGTAAGAGCTGCATCTGGCTGAGGAGCAAGTTCATTGGACTGCGTGCCTCGCTGTGATATGTGCTGGTGAAGGAGAAGCGCTGAAAGCGTTATGGCCACTGCCTGCTGCTCTCAGTGCCATCCCTGTGATGCTGCCCCGATGCACAGCAGCCACCAGCACATGCGGACTCTGCTCACTGCTAGAGGGAGACCAAAAATAGCACCGCGATCCTGGTTTGGTCACACAGCGTCTGTTGGATTTCTGCTCTTCCTTCCTTTAGTTCTTTCACTTCCCGTGAAGGGTTCAGCAGCAGAAATCTGGAGTGAAGCAGAGATAAACCACGGCCCACAGCTTTCATTTGTCCCTTAAATGTTTCTACAAGCATATTTAAATGCTTTTGGATTCTGATGCTGCACCAGATGTTCTGTGCACGGTATAGGGGGAATGCTAATGTGGGAATCACTGGCAACTGCTGCCTTGTTAATGGCTTCTTCGTAGGTCTTCATCTGGAGCTCTCTGCTATAAAGAGCATCGCTTCCCTACCCAGTAATTCATCTCTTCACAACAGCTGCACAGCACATGCAGTTTCACACATAGAACGAGAGGTGGATTAAAATGTTCAGGATGTTGCTTTTCTTTTAATTATTATTACTAGTTCAAGTCATCCAGATTAACCAAGCTGTCATGTAAGGTAGAGTAAAAGAAAACAATTCAAAATCTTTTTTTTTTTTTAATTCAAAGTGACAACACATTTTGAAATATAATTAAATTATTTATGAAAGGAAAAACTTGGGAACAGAAACTAATGATGCCTCAGGTCTGTTTTATTTTTTTTCACTCAAAACATTTTCAGAAAAATGGAAACTGACCCGGAGAGTCTTCATTATTTTTTCCTAGGATGTAAGTGTTTTCAAAACTAAATGCAAATTACATTTAATTGAATCTGTTTTGTACTTCAAGAAAAAAAGTGAAATGAAGGTTATCTATTTAGGTAAAAAAGCAGGATTTTATTTTAACATAAAATGTTAGGATGCTTATATCTCAGTGGGAATTTGAGCTGTTAATTTCGCTGGTGCGAAGAGCCTTCATACAAAACACCAGGATAAGGGTGGTTGTCCCACAAGTTGTTTTGTCCTTAGGGCGACGCTCTCCTGAGACAGTAGTGACGAGGCTGGAACTAACACAATGATACAGTGACCTTGAGTGCAGCCCCATAGACTCTGCAGTGTTATCTGAGACCCCATTGCCCCCCAGGATTTGAGAGGAAACACTGATATGACAAATACACACAAATGCAGCATTGAACAGCATGTACGTGTTGTTTCCTGTATAAAAGGTGGGATTGGTTGTTTTTGCTGCTTAGGTAAATTCTGCACTCCAGAAGTGCACGTGATGTTAATGGGTCATACCACAAAAACAAATGCAGGGGTCAGACAGCAAGCCCCATGTCTGGCTTTAGGCATGCATACGAGGAGTATATTGTTGAAAGGGACTAGTGTCTGCGCTTCCATGGGAGAGGAGGAAGATGACCCCCAAATTAGTAGCTACGTTTTGATTTTTAGCCTGGAATACTTGCCCACGTGCCAAACCTGCTAACTGTCCCCCACCTTCAGCACTTGGCTGAAAAGGCTGATGAACACTGGGAGCAGGAAGTTTTATGCCAAGCAATCCAGCTGCAGATTAAGCGGCAAGGAACTTGAGAATGGGATAAATGGAAACAGACACTAATACCTTTTCAGTCTCCACTTGAGAGCCCTGTGGTTCTCCAGGAATTGTAAGTAAGACACTATATATGACCGTATTGCTTCAAGATGTTTATTATGAGAGTGAAAAATAATCCTGTGACAAAGAAATTCTACACGCTCGATAAGGTGAGGGGACAGCCTGTCACTCAAATAGAATTAAGAAGACTTTCTATTGGAGCCGATAATGGCTTTTGATTTTTGCCTTTGTAATGAATTAAGTAAGAGGAAATTTGATTTGGATTTTCCAAGCCGCACTGCCAGATAGTTATGACAAAAGCAGACTTTCAGGAAGGCGCCTGAAGGAAGTACATGCCACTGGATGTGCAGAGCTTCCGCACTCTCACAGGGAGAGCAGCATTTGCTGCATAAATGAGAGCACTAACTCTTCCCTAATACAACAGTGTAACCTACTTACTACATACTGCACTGCAGGAGACTCGGTGCCTGTCTTTGAAAACTGGGCAAAGACGCCGGTATGGGCACAAATGAACAAATAACATTGCCCAAGTGCTGCTCACGTAGCTCGTGCAATAATTATCCTCTTGAATTGCTAAAAAAAAATGAGGCCAGAGTCTGTCCCACAGCTTCCCTTGGAACTTACTGGCTTTGGATGAGGCTGATTTTCCTCTATCATCTGAGCTGCAGCAAGAGGAATCGCAGGGCAGTAGTTAAGACCTTTTGCCCCATGGAAGTGGCACTGCTTGTTTTTGGGAGTCCAAGTCACAGGCCCAGTGTTTCCCTGCGAGTGGTGAGCCCGAGCAACTTTGCCAGGCCTGAGTAGCCAAAGCGAGCACGGATCCTGCTTCCCGCATGTTCCCTAGGAGCTTTCTGCGTGCAGCTGCAGGGGGAGGAATCGAGATGCTGAGATAGCTGTTGCCCCACTTGCAATGCACAGGCAATTTTGCAGTCCCAGGAATGTGGAGCATCTCCGCAAAAATTTAATTCCCTAGTTCTGGTTATTCAACTCTACGTAGCTGCTGAGGCCGGGCACTGGCTGCCAGAACAGAAGCCCTGCTAGAAATGAAAGATTTTGCTCTGAATCATTCCTGTAACATGCGGATTTTCTTAGAGTGTGAGAAAAGGCCACCATTCCCAGTCTCTCCCAGCACACTCAGTGGACTTCCTTTATGTTAATAAATCCCATCTGCTTTCCTTTTTCAACTACTGTATGATGGGGAGTGCGAGGATCTTTGGGTAGGTTCCTTCCGGATGGATTCCTTTTGGTAAGTCCCCTTTGGATGGCCCTTCAGCAGTTCAGGTCTAGGCTTCCCATGGCAGATGTTCTGGGTTCATGCTTCTATGTGCTCTTAAATACTTCTGCTGTCTTTTGGGCATAGAGTGAGCAAAAAAGAGATGTTTAACCCAGACAAATAATGGAATGTGTTACAGATGCATTCCACTTAATACCTAATGCACTTCAAAGTGATTTGCCTATCGAGATTGTTAGATGCTGTGTATCAATCAGATGGATTTCCAAGTTGCATGTTCATCTGTTAACGTGTGAGCTAGCAAGTCATACTTGTAGCAAGTCATCAATGATGTCAAACAAGTGTTTCTAAGATGACAAACCCAGCTGCTGCATTGCCAAGTTGTGACATTATTTTCTTCTAGATTGGTATTCTCACTGGTCTGCAGATTATCTGCAGATTACAGCCAGCAACTAAAAATTGACTCACTCCTTGAATTGATTTGCTTGCTAAAGTAATCTTCAGCTTGGGATTTCTAAGGTTTTCATTAGATTTGTCTTTATGTTGTCATTATTAATCCTTTCTTTTTTTATCCCTAAGTCTGGGCAGTCTTGTATTTCTTACTTGCATTTAGGAGGGCCATTCCATCCATTCAAACAGCATAATTGCATTGCTGTTATGTTGGTTATGTACTGAGTTATTATACTGTCTTTTATATACTCTCTTTATTACATGTAAAGCTGTTAAATGTCTCCCTCTTAAATTCAAGGTTTCCCAAGAGATCCCTTTATAAGGCTTTGTTTTCAACCAAATTAACTTTGCCAAATTTGAACTGTTTATACTGATATTTTCCAAGTCTGTTTTAGCCTGAATTTTTTGTTTTAATGTTTCAGATTAAATGGTGCAGATGTTTCCAAGAACAAGATTAGGGACAACTGCATTGTTTTTCTCTACTGTTTTTTTCTTAAGTTCATCAGGAATCTCTAGAGTCTTCCTTTCTTTGGAGCAAAGACTTGAAGCATTCGGATAAGAGGAAAGTCAGGAGCAGGAGGTGCAAGAAGAAATGGATGGAAACAAGCCGTGAGGGATATAATAGTTGCTGTAAACAATGCTGTGCTCCTCAGTGTGGTTTTGAACCCGTGATTCCCAAGTGTGTTTTTCCTTTGCTCCCAGCAATCAGTTTGGAGACATTTTGGGAAAAGAATATTACTCTCTTCTAAGGGATATGCCGATGACGCTTGGGCATTCTTCATTCTGGCATTTCCTGTTTTTCTTTAATGCTTTGAATTTTAACAGTAGCATTATTTTAACCTTTTTTTTTTCTTTTGTACAGATACACATGTAATTTGTATCATGAGAATACTCCAAATGCAGTTAATGCAATACAAATTAAAGAAAAAAAAGGAAATGCATTTCCATAGATAATTGCTCGTGGTTTAGTTCAAGGGATGATGAGAAGACTAGTGCAGAGGAGGGTAGGGAGAATGTAAAGCTAAATATGAGCTATGAAGTCTATATAGGACATATTCCATTTGTAATTGTAATTGTTAGAGAACTTTTTTGATTTGTTTGTTTTTATAAATCTACTATACAGCTTCAGCCTCTGTTAAGGAAAACAGAAGACTAGAGATGGAACCTGTGTGATCCACGATGTGGACCTGTTTTAAAGAGTCTCCTACCAACTTAGGATGATAATGTTGGATGTAAACAAAACTTTTTTATGCCTACATCCATCTATAGTGAAAAAATATATAGATTTTAAGTTTTGATCTATGCTAAGATGATAAACCTCAGTGTGTTTTATTTTCATAGGTGCCATTTTCCCAGTTTTCAGTCATTCCAAAACATATAAAGCCATGTTATTCCTTTGTAGGCAAAGACTTTGTGTTATGTAACATATGACATGTTCTATCATCTCTTGTCTTGCAGAGCTCAGCATTGCTTCCCTGACAGATCTGAGTGACATATACACATACCCCAACCATGCACCCTACACTGAATATGATCTCTTTTCAAAAGCAGTATCAAATACTGGAGGTACAGAGGAAAAAAAAGATGCTGCATATGGGAAGGAATTAAAAAGATCCTATAATTTAAATTTTAGGACAAATATTGAAATGCTGAAAGAAATTTGTCAAAGAAAATCATTTCACACATCTAAATGGATCCATAACACAAAGTCCAGCTATGCAGCTAGGCTTAAAAGACAACTTAGAATACATTTTTCTCTTTTTTTAAGGGCCATAGCTTTATTACTGTTGTATTCCTCTGCTAACCACTTTCTCTATCCTTGGCTCACACAGTCCTTCATAACTGCAGGGGAAAAAAATAGAAAATGCCTAGAAATCATTTCCCCTTCGCGTAGTCCTGCATATTTCACAGGTCTGCATTCCCACGCAGCGTAGCCGAAGGACAGTAAGCCTTAAATTTCCTGTGAGCAAGGTCCCCGCGCCTGGAAGCGGCTCTGGAGCACTTGGAGGCTGGATCCGCTCCCGCTGAATGCGGGACATAGGCCGGGCAGGCAGCGCTCCCAGCACCTCCCGCAGCGGCGGCAGCTCTGCCCCTGCCCTGCTCTGCGCCCACCTCCTGCTGCCTTTGTGGGGCTGCGCGCCTCGGGCTGGCTTTGTACTGCCTATTTGCTGGTGTGTTTATTCTGTGTGTGTGTGTGTGTGTGTGTGTGTGCAAAAACAGCAGCTAAGGTGCTTCAACTGTTTCTGAGAAGAAGGCTTGGAGAAACAGTCTGTAACTTCTCATTCTGCCCAGCCTAAAAACGGGACCCTTTGTAAACGATTCGACTGTTCCCTGCATCTCCCTCGGACATCCCAGCTACGTGGCTGAAGTATTGAAGATGTATCTTTTGCCATGATCAGGAAAAGTTACCCGCATTTGCTCAAGTTTTAGCTGTGTTATTTTGCCTTTCTTTGCCTGCCCATTCCTTCCCTTCTTTTCCCTTCCTATCCCAAGGCTAGGAAGCAGACTCCTTGGAAAAGGTGAGGCAAAAGGCAGGAAGATTGAGGAAATATAGCCGGTAATGGTCCCCAAGAAAAAAGGTATGATCCCATGCTCCCAAAGCCTGCTGTCTGCATGCACTGGCCTGCAGAATGCAGCCAATATCACCTTGCCTTTGGCATTTCCCTGTTTTTGAGTATTAGATTCCAGTGTTGTCCAATAGTATCCAGTGTGATACTATACGTGTAAGTACAGGAAGAATCAAACTGTAGATAGTGGGTGTGAAAGAGCATCTGTAGCTTTGGGTTAACATGTTTGTATATGCAACTCATGCCTATAATGCACCATTTCAAGTAGGAAAGCTGAAATTATTTAAAATGAGAGAAATGGAAGTTTTTTGTGATTTGTTGTAATTTCAGCAGGAATTAACCTTTTCTTGTAACTCTACGTATTCTTCTCTGTGCTTTGCAAAAGGACACAGTAGGCTGAAGGTGTGGGAAAAAATCAGTGTGGTAGGCAGGAAAGGTTTCTGAACACAACAGCGAGGCACAACTCTCCATCTGAAAGGAAATGCATGTGGAGAAAATGCACAACAGGAGTATTTTGGAAGCAGAGAAGGCTGATTATTCCAAGAGCCAGGGCATTTGCTTCTTATGCCTTGTCAGTCTGGCATGAAGCATCATTAGTTGCATCATGTGAGCCTGCCTTATGTAACCTGCTGCTGCTCTGCTCCTGCTCTCATCCAGTGTGGAGAGGCAAGGAACACTCCTGCTCTTTCCAGAGCAATTTGCTGGCCTCTTTTCATGTTACTTCAACTTGCTAGCTACATGGGCTAGGAATTAAAGTCATCACAGAGTTTAAAATCACAGGACAGTATTTTCTTTGAAGTCAAACTTACCTGTCCAGCCCAACACACCATGTATCTGTTACAAGGATGAAAATAAGGTGCAGGCTCTTTCCTTCCTCTCTTCTCTTTTTGTCTTCAAAACTTCTTATACTAAATGCTAGGCACTCTCCTTTGACAAGCAGATAGAGCTTCCTGCAGGGCATTTCAGAGGAGTAGTTCCTAAATTGGGAAAATTAGATTACAAATGAGCAACAGTCAACACAGCATCTAAAATTTAAATGAATTCTTTTTGTCTTGACATTAGCATCTAGCAAATGCAATAAGTTGGTAAAAAAATGTGAAGAATTTGGAACTGAAAGCATTTGTTTATAAGGAATAATTTTCATTTGATTTTCCCCAGTGTGCAGGTACTGTTATTGCACGGATGAAGAATGGAATTTGGAAAGGGAAGTGGGTGCCAGATACCCATCTCTTTCTGGTGAGGTTTGAATACCTTAACCTCCATTTGAGATTCCTAGGCACAGTTCATGAATACTCTTTTTTTCTACTCAAAAATTCTAAAAAATAATCCAAAGTTTTTAAGAAAGATGCATTCATCCAAAGTAATAAAGCATCTCAGTATAGGATAGTAACATGAGTTCCATTCAGATGTTTTTTTTCCCACAAATTCTTGCTCAGGAGACTAGAGTTGTCTAAACCCCAAATTCTTTCTTCCTCCAATCCAAGCAGTCCCCATTCTCCTCTTCCAGATGCATATACAAGACTTCACATCCAAGCTTTTCAGCCGTCCATCAACTCATGACAGACAGACTAGAAAATAGTGTGCCCTAAATGTCATGTAAATGTTAGTCTTAATCACTTAGCCAAATACAATATTGTGCTACAGCTAAAAATGAATTAAAGAACCTGCCACACACACTTTTTTTTTTCTTTTAATTTCCCCAGAAACTAAGGTTTAGGGAAAGTTCAAAGGCATAGAATAAGTAGAACATAGTCATAACAGGATATGCCTTTTGTTCACTGAAAAAATGAGGAAAAGTCAACATCCGAAAGAAATTATACCTGTTTAACATGTTATGGTAGCAAGGAGTGGAGTAATAAAGGCCTGTTCTCCCTATGCAACATGGAAACAGGACAAGCAAAAAAAAAAAACAGTAAAGCCATCTCCATGGCATAATGTAGAAAACAAAGATGGCCCCATATCCAAGAGCACCACAAAAGAAGAAAAGGAATGGCAGAGAAAGGCATTTGCATTGTTTAATTTCAACATCCTCAGCAATACCATTTGTTTTACAAAGATTAGCAAGAACCTTCTTTGCTCTACCCTTACCCCTTAGCACGGAGCTGGTGTTGAGCAGGCAGCCCCTACTGTCCAGCGGAGCTACCAGCGCAGCTGCTGTGGCATTCTTTGCTTCTGAATGCTCCACACTGATTTCTGTAAACATCTGAGAAAGCTCTGCTATACATTACTTTATATCCTGAGCAACCCAACTGTTATCTGAAGGGAAATCCTCCTTGTTGCTGACAGTTCCAAATTCCTGCTCCGAGAAGTGAGAGCAAAAATGACGCTCAGGGTCCTGTACTGTGTCTCATTAATTTCCAGGCCAAAAGCTGCTGCTGAAGGATTACCGGATATGGATTTCTCTGAGTTTCCAGTGCTTATTTCAAAATATGTGCTTTTTGTTGCATGTATGGCATTTTATCCTTATTGTGAGTTGTTTATCTTGTAGTGATGACTCTCACTTGCATGCCAAACAAATCCACTGGCTGACATTGGGTTGTTTTTATATTGTCACTTTATTTTCTACTGGTGCAGTGGTAATTAGGTGACATTCAGTATGTTTGCTAGCAGCTTTTACTAGTGAGTATTTGCTATTCTTTGCAAATAGCTTGGGGTCTGAGGGTCAGCATCCTTGCTCTGATTGAAGGTTGTGTTGAAAGTTGAAGGCTTTTCATGAGGCTTTTGGCTTTTAATTATGTTTAATGTAGACTATAATATGTCATCCAGCTAGCTGCCTAAATTCACACAGCTGTGTTATGTAGGCAATAGCCTGATGGCTAACTATGTCATCTTGCTATATCATCTAGTTTCTTGTAGGGCAAATGTGTGTTAACAAGGTGATATTCCTTTTTAAGGACAGTTGATATTCTCCTTTTAATTCCAGCTGTTAGGCAATGTTAAATTCCTACAAGTTATTTCCATTTGGAAAAAACAACCTGATGATGATAAGGTGCATATTTGATGCAGTCCTGCTTTTACATGAATACACAAATCCCCAAAGGAATACACAGGCTGACCAAAAGCAGTTATTTTGCCTTCAGCTCCACTCCGGTCTTTTTGGCCAGCCTCAGTCAACAAAGCTCTGGAGGTTGTGCTGTCCATCTCATCCTTTCCTTGCTGTTTACAGTACACAACGAAGGCCAAACCTCTGAACCCTGATGGCTTCTGCTCTTTTATCACTGAACAACAGGGCATTAAATTTTCTCTTCTTTAGCCTGCATACAAGGTGTCTAATCAGCAGGCAATTAGTTATAGAGAGGTTTGTGATTGATTACTATTAGATCACACACATCAAGTGTCCTCTAATCAACCACTGACATTCTGGGCAACTGTGAGATGTTTCACCTCTCAATTTATGGTCTTTCTAAAAAGTATTTTAGATCTTCCAAATGTCTGGGTTGACTTCCCGTATAACGATAAAGAATTTTAGTGCTTTTGATATCTCTTCACTGTCACATACTTCCCAGAGAAAAATCATATTCCAAGCCAGGATCCCTTCCAAATACTTTGTTGCCTTCCAGTCAAAGAGTGTTTGGGGATTTCAGCACTCAGAAGAGGTAATCATCCAGCTCACTTGGCTTGGGAATAAACTCACCCTCATGTTTTCTCTGTCTGATATTGAAAGTGTCACAGAGACCTAGTGTTTGTAAAAGGCAGGTTTTATTCCAGGTCCTTTTAACATGAGTCAATGATGCAAACAGCTATAGCTCTGACAACACTTTGGTGTTGTCATCTGTAGTATCACATATAAGTAGGAAAGCTGACAACTTCCCTTGGAAAAACTAGATCTATTTTTGCTTCACTGAAGCTGTGGTAAAGTTAACTCCATCAGTATAGTCTTCCCAGGCACCAACCAATGAAACAATCTTCACAAAGTTAAAAGCACCTTTTTCTTTTTTTTTACTGAAAGTACCCATTTTTATTCATGTAGTCATTAAAAATACTGTCATTTTGCTCCAACCAAGATCCTAGATATTCACAACACTGACTTTAAGATTGAGAATGTATTGCCCTTTTTCTTTTTAAAAAAACAAGCTGGTGGGAAAGAGGTAGAAAAACTCATCAACTACTAATTTGGCAGATCATATTTGAAGTCTGGATACAAATACTAACTGTCTCTTGCTGCTTGCTACCTATGTTCCACCTCTGAACAGGAAGTACACACTAAAGCTTTTGTATGTGATGTAGATAATTATCACTTTTCTATATATATTTTGCTAATATCTTTACTGCTCATAATACAGGCCTAACACTCAACCTTCCTTCTGCCGACCCATTGAGAAGTTTGATTTGTGTTTCGCATTTATGATGTTGGAACAAAAGGTAACCTCATCCAGTACCTTGCTCGGCACTGTGGGATTCAATCTGTTTGCATTGCAGTCTTGCCAGTGGGGATCACAGAGACTCCTTGCTCCCTCAAGCAGATTTCACAAAACAAAGCTCCAGAAATCAATTCAGAGCCACTTTGGCCTCATTTCTGGTTTATCTAGGGGAACATTTAGTCTTTTTGGTAGAGTGAAGAGAACCAATATTCAATTAAATTCACTTTAAAACTCTTTCATACTGTGTTAGCATCATCAAAAGCTATGGGACTGTATTCTTATGTGCCTCATAACTCTCAGGAATCTAGCAACTTGTCTTCTGTGAGTGGAGGAGAAAAATGGTGCAATGGTGTGGGCTAAGCAGATGCTGTGGGCAGCAGAGCACTCAGGGCAGCAGGCAGATGTAGTGAGTCCCTGCCGTCATCCTGCCTGCCACTAAGGGCTGTCTGGCACCACGCTGCAGCTACAGCTATGAGTGAAGATTCCAACATAAATTGTGGCACTGCGTGTTGAGTCCAGCCTGTTCTGCCTACATCCTCTTTTTCTCCCTTCCTTCCCTTCTGCAGTGGGTTCTGTTCTTCTATCCTGAGCCAGGCTTCCCTACCTCATGTCTCAGTCCCAGCCTGGCAATACGGTTGTGCACTTGCCTTATCCTGGAGCCTGCGTATCTCTGATTCCCTGGTTCTCGGCTTCCAGGCTTGCGCCGCAATACTTGATTCTACCAGTAGGCCTCGATTCTTCCTCCCTTACAGCACGGTGGAGCAGACAGCATTTGGCTGTCCCGCTACATCAATCACAAAGTTAGGCGATATTTCCTGAGAAGATCAAGCGATACCACATGAAACACCTCCGTGGAGCTCTGCATGGATGTCTCGTCTATACACCAGAAAAATCTGCAGAGAACAGCACCCATCAATAGCTGCAGTGAAGCAGCAGTGGCGGTTGCACTTGTCCTTCCTGCTGACAGGCAAAAGCAGCCTCCCTGGCCCTTGCATTTGTGTCACACCTGCTTTACTCGGGGTGCAGGTCTGCCCAGCAGTAGGTTGATTTGCCCTTTCTTTGCCTACCTGTTGCCACACTACCCTTCTTTCCTGGCATGCAAAATGGCATCACAGTCACATGCAGAAAACATTACATAACTGGGCTCTATATAGGGCAAGTAGTAGGCACAAGACCCGTGTTTTCTCCTGGTTATGTATTTTTCAGGTGGTACCTTTATTTTCTAGACCTGGCATCTGATCTGTCTGCAACTGAAAAGCCTTGACAGGACTTGTGTATTCCAGTGTAGGAGCTAGGAGGACATAATCTGATTGGCAAAATAAGCTAACAGAAAAGTATTTAATCTCAGGATTCTCATCAGCTAATACCTTTAGCATGCTCAGCAATTGTTAATATACAATATAAATGGAATAAGTGAGCCTCTTACTCATAAGCACCATTCTGAATGCAAAGTAATTCATGTGAGACCTCGTATGAGAGACCTCAGGAACTACATCAGTACTTTCTTTGTACTTTGAGCAGACCCCAGTTCACCTCTGTATTTGGTTGAAGGTGCAGCATTTATTATAGAGGCTGTTTCTGATGGCAAAAGCACTTACCCTGAGTCCCATAGAGCAGGCCAAAGATCATCTGTGATAATCTCTTTGGAAATGATAGCTAGACGAAAATTATGGCTCCCAAAACAGAGAAGTCTTGCTGCTACTTAATACATTGATTGCACAAAGAGCATCTGTTACATGTGAGTCTTTGGCAATTACTTCATAACCACCTTTTCCTGAACCTCCTTTAGAGAAAGCAGTCAAGGGCTGCTTTCTCAAGCTGAGGCTAAATTACTTATGAAAATACAAACTTTTTTTTTTTAATAGTTAATAATTAAACCTTTGGTTAGTAGTGTGAATGATACTGTGCCCCCAAGCAAATTTCTCCGTGGGCTTTAGACCTGTGAGGGAACAATAAGACCGGTGATTTTTTTTTGAAAAAATATTATTTATTATAATTCTTCTGTTTTGCCTTTTCAGAACTTGCTATTTTTACCCACTAAAACGCAGTGAAAATTGCTAAAGCAGTTTAAAATAATAAACTTGGCTTAAGTCAAGAACAGATCCCATCAGCCTCCTGGCTCCCACTTCTCTTTTGGAAGGAGCAGTACTGTAGCGGCAGCCCTTCCTTTGGACTGAGTTTCCCATGGGCTCTTGCTATGGACAATCTGTAAGTACAAACCAACTCTTTGACAATGACATTATCGGAACTAACAGTCCCTGAAGGAGCCCCTTGGAACGACGGTTACACGTTCTGCACCTTGTAAGGCCGACTGGCATGAATAATAATCCTGACCTCCTACGAGGAGCTGCTTCTGTTCATTCCAGCAGAAGTCACTGAGAAAGAGGACCAAGGGTAAAAAAAAAAAACATTTCAGACTGTGTTGTTTTTTCCACGAACTGAATGTTCTGTAAGAATTTGGGTAATGTATGTACATACTTTTTTGACTTCACTTTGAGAATTTAAGCAGGGTAGAAATAAAAATAGATAGGCTCCGTGTGAAGTATGTGTGCTTGTCCTGCAGCGGTGCGTGCCCAGAGCACGCGGTAGCCTGCACGCCGGCCCTGCAGCACGCGCTCCCCGCAGTGAGCATCCGCCTGCCGTCCTAGTGCTCCTTGGAATAGATCTTCTTGGGCAGCAATGCCTCTACTACGACCATGTCTGATAATGAAGTGACACATCCAGATTTACTGGTGCCAAATGCTTGGGGGGCACAAAGCAATCTAACAAAAATGACTTACGTGCAGAAAGGGAATGAATCCTAGAAGTGTGAGCATAATAAAGGGTCCCCGTAGAAAGTTTATTGCAGGAGGACTGGATGCATCTGCATGTGGCACTGTAGCCCTATTCCTACATCTAACCTACAGGGGAAAACAAATGCTATCTGGCTGTTTCCCTGTCAGCAGCAGAGGCATATAACAACCCTGCTATGAGAGCTTCTCCAACATACCACCCAGAAATGGGATGTCAACTCTCTACCAGAAGAAGTGCATCCACCTTCTTCTTCTCTGGAAGAAATAGCATCTCATCACAGCTGACTCACTGTTCCACTCCAGTGTAGCTCCCCAGAGGATGATGATGATGATGATGAAAACAGCCTCCACTTTTTACTCACTTTTTACTTCTTTTCAGTGGTGCCATATGCAGGAAGCTTTTTCTTCTTTTTTTTTTTTTTTAGTGCACTATTAGTAGTTTTTCAGGTTAGATGATGCCCTCATTTACGCATCGCAATTCTGTTTTCCTTCATCAGGTTGCAAACAGTGTTGTTAAGGGTTAAAGGCACCTGGCTTTAGGAGTTATTGCCAGCAAGAGAGAAACCACAGGTAAACATGCATGTGCATATGTGGGTGTACCTGATCTGGGAGCAGTCCAGGTGTGGGGCCCAGAGCAGGCTGCTTGCGGGTGCACGTCCCTAGATTCGCTTCCAGAGCTGTGGACAACCTTGTGAATCCATTTGAAGGCAAGAGCAATGGTTGTACCCATGTGTTTGAACAGCATCTTTGGAGTACATCCCAGATGAGCTCAGCCGAGCCATTTAACTTCTCTGCTATGTCTCATACGTATTTGGTTCAGTAATACTTTTTAGACATGGCATCTGGGAGTGGTGATTAATGTTCAGAATGTGTTTTTGAAATTCTTGAATGAAAGCGGCTACATCAGTACAATGTCTAAATATTTTAATGACTTTGTCATTTCTTCTCTCCGTGCCAGTTTTTTTTTGTACATCGTAAACTCTTCAGCACAGCATGAAACTCCAATCCCATTAAGTTCTATTGAGTAACTTAACAAAAATGAGTGAAGTTCCAAAAAGCAAACAAAACCTAAAGTACAAACATAAAGAAGAGCCTCATAAACCCCACTGTGGGTCCATGCAAGGATGCCTGGGTGCGTATGGGGCCTTCCTTGTTACAGCAGTGCAGGCTCCCCATTCCTAACCCCTAGGTGTTGAACATAAAGAAAGAACTACAGAAAAGAGCTGTATTTTTTGCGTGGCTTCTATTACAGTAGCAGCCAATGTGTGTTTGCGGAGGCAAACCTGCGCTATGAAGCAGCCAATGCGATCAACACCTGGCTGGCAAAGGCAGAAATGGAAGGCAAAGGACATAAGGGGCTTCTGGCATCACAGTTGAGGTTGCTAGTGGAGCTGTCGGTGTTCCCAGCACATTAATGACTTCGGCCATGTGAACGTTGGCTGGCTGGGACCTGCTCGGGGGATACTGAGTCCACATTAAGCCATTTGGTAGCCCTGAGTTTTGATTAGGCAGATTTGATAAGTTTGGGGTCTACAGGTCAAGAGAAACAGAACTCCCATGTTCATGTGTAATTTTTATCTTCAGACTCTTTTATCTTTAGACTGAGTTTATGTAATTTTGAAATAATGCTGAGCAAGTAAGAAAAAGGTGTTTATTGGGTTTGTTTCTCCTATTTTCTTTCTACTTAAATGGTGTTTTCTCTTTGTTGTCTGAATCCACATGGCCCAGGTACTCACTGGCCTCTCTGCTCCCAGCGATATCCCTTGATACTCACAGAAAGGCAGAAATAGCTAAAAATGGTGCTCTACTCAGCCCCCTCAGAAAATATTTTGATAAACTCAGGAGCAAGCAAGAAAGCTTGAAAAGGAAAGTAAGACATACCTCTCTCAATCTGAACAAACCTTAGGAAAGCATGGCTTAAGAAACAGGCTACATTTAAGCTTTCATTTTATATGAATCAATTTGCTTATCCAATGTAAAACACATGTCATAATCCATTCAGGTAATAGGAACAAGGGAAAAGAGTGCTCTGTGATCTTGTTGCTTTGTCTGCACCCAGATGTGACCCTGGCGAATGATCAGAGACTTGCTTTACATTTTGTTGGTCAGCAGTATACATCGGCGAGACTGCCAGGGAGCTCCTGTTTTTTCTTCTCGGGTTTTTGTGCAGAGAGAGCATTATCTGGGCCACCGGGTGTCTGCAAAACAACCCCAAATACATTTTATAGAGACAAAAATAGAGGCAAAAATGAACAGCTTGCAGTAAGATGTTCCAGAGACTCCTGATGCTGCACCCTTGCAGAGACTAGTATGATAACTTTGTGGGCAGAGGCTGGAAACCATAGAGCTGATTTTCTGGGAACAGGCACTATTTCAACCTGGTTGCTCAAGGTGCTAACTGTGTGGCTGCAGTATCTAGCGTAAGAGTTGCAACCAGTGGAAATCAGATGCCTACAACATGATAGAAACTGTCACTGATCACTCCTGCAAACCAGCTACATGCTGTTTTATTGATTCAGTTTCTTAACTGTAAAATGTGAAGGGCAGTTTCACAGGGCATGCTCTAATGCTTTATTTTTCAAAGGGTAAAATATATGTGCCAAGTATTACATATTTATAATGAAATTGATCAGAAAGTGGTTTTAAAATACTCTTGGCTGCACAGAATTAGCTAAGAGTTCCCACTAGGAGAGCACTCCTTAGGTCATGATTCTTAATTTGGTTGTGGTACATATGGAAAAGTCATCATCACTTATTCATCAACGCCATAATTCACTGGAATGATTGTACTGGGCTGGTATGTTCTGTGTTTGGTCAGAGAGCTCATCCAGGATTATATACCTTTTCTATAGTGTAGCTCAACAAAAGAAACATGTTTAATGGGCTGTTCAGAGTGAGGCAGCCCATGCAGGACTGCCTAGAAAAGGCAATGTGCACTTTGTTGCATGTGCAGAAAAGGCCTGGAGCAGAAAAAAAAAAAAAAAACAGATTTTTAATTCACCTTTCCAAGAATTCTTAATGTCAAGTGAAGCCTGGAGCTAGAAAAAACATTTTAATACCAGCCAGCCTGTTATACACATAAAGTTGGTATTTTACAGGGCATTACAAATTTTTGCCGTATTTATAGTAATTTTCTGTTGGTGCCAATTCAAATACATATTTCATTTCCTGATCTTTGTTGCACACTCCTGACTAGCTCCGTGTCCTTAGCCTTCTTTCACCCAGCCTGCAGTTCTCGGGGCCTCTCTTGCACTTATATTTTCCCTTGAATTTTTGCTAATTTGTTTGCACAACATCCAGATCCTTTCCAAGGTATTTCACCTTTATTTGATCTGTTCTGTTTTCCCTTTTCCTGACCTGTAATCTCTTATCCTCACTTTCGTATTTTTTTTTCTTACCAATTTTATTTTTTGCCTTGTTGAATCTGTATTTATGCCATAAACTGTCTCATGTAGTATTTTTATATTCTCTTTAAGGAAAACCCATCGGGGAGATAACATGGACCTTCTGTCTTCTCTCCAGAGACCCAGATTGCTCCCAGCAGTGTAGACCTGGACTAGGGCTTGCTGGAGACCATCGCACAACCAACTTCTCAAGGCTGAGTTTTAATCACCGAAGCAGAAGGAACAAATCTCATCTCAAGTATGATCTTTTTTTTTAACTAGCTTGAGATGGTCATCTCAGATAATTAGTTGGTTAGTGATTGATTCAGGAAAGTAAATGGAGGAAATGGAAACCAAGGGATGATCTAGAGGAGTAATAGCCAAGAAAGCCATTGCTAAAGAGCTGTTATGTTGCTCGTGTCTGCATGGACACTCATACTCTAATTTCCTTCAGGTTTCGACAGAAACTACATTGATCCCGTGACAGTGCTGAGCCTGTTTTATTTGAACCAGAAATAGGCAGCTTTGCATGCCTAATCTTGTCTCCACAGAGCCATAACTTCCAAATTCTTGTCCATTCGCCAAACTCCATCTGCACTTATATACCTAAGCTACCTGTGTCCACTAGGTAGCTTCTTTTATTGCATAAATTTAAGCACACATTCAACCCAAAAGCTCACTGGAGAGGCCCTTGGCTTTGCATCCTTCCTCTTAACTGCTGTGTTACACATCATGCTGTGCGTGAGGAGGATCCCAGGATCTCTTTGGAACTGGGCAGAGGGCAGACGCATGAGCACATGCAGCATCTCCAGTCACAGGCAGTTTGAACATTAACAAGGGTTAGTGTTGAACAAAGAGGGACCCCTCTTGGGTCTAGGCTGCGCGCTCAGCCTAGATGGCCTCGGATATAAGATCACAGGAGCAGTGAGCGGCCCGACAGCCAAAGCACGGAGAGGACAGATGGGGCAGGGAATGTTTCTTAGTACGGGGCACTGGAGAGCCTGGCAGTGCTGCTACTGCAGGTCTTGCTTTTCCTCGCTGCTGGACAGACTAACAGGAGGGCTGACAGCTGCATGGGAGAGACAGCAGGAAACGTAAACAGTGCAGAGCCCTTATCCAACATCCTCACCAAGACTTGCCTGCCAGCTTCCAGTCTACATGCATACAGCAATGCCTTTCGGCACAGGGAAGAAATTTAGGAAAGCCTCCCCCCTCTCTCTCTTAAAAAATAATTTTCAAAACAAATATGGGGTATTTGAGCCTATGGGAAGCACTCAGCTGGGAGTGGCAAGCACAACAACCCTCAGCTGAGCTCCCCTTCCCCTTGTATGTCCTGAGGAGTGGCCAGCACATACCTGTACAGCAGGGCTGTTCCAGCTGAAGCTGCAGGCAGTTGGTCCTTACGTCTCACCAGCAAGGAAGGATGTTCTGAGGTCTCTGTTTTGTTTGGATGAATCTTGCACCAAGTAAACTGGAAGCTGCAATTATAGCTATGATAGGATGCCTGCCCTTCCCGGCCTTTTCTGGTAAATGTTTGTTTTGTTACTTAAAAAAATACACCGGTAATTCCATCTAGCTATGAGAACAGGCTGCATTAATAGCTTAGTCTACCATATTTGAGTGGTAACCAGACTGTCAATTACCTAGAGTGGGGCCCTACCCTAGAGCAGCTTAGTTTGTATCTGCAGACAAGTAAGAGAAAACCCTTGCAGATTTATCTAAAATAAACTCTGTTATGATTCCTAGAAGAGTGAATATGATGCTGATAACAAGAAACTTGGTGATTAAGGACTCCTGGAGATGTTTGTACAAGAACAGCTATGTTGTGAGATATGTCCTTGCAGATGCTCTGTGTAGCAGGCATTATACTTTTGGAAACAGAATCTGGGGTGATGGACTGTAGTGGGGGTCATTTGAAGCATTTAGACTGTCTGAGAATATGAAACAAACTCTGGAATTTGAGTATCAGATAATACGTTACAGGAATAACCTGTAGTCCAAATTAAACCTGGGAGGCATAGGTCTCAGAAGGCAGTTGCAATTGCAAATTTGGTGAATAAGAGTTTATTTTATATGATTTTCATCAATGAAATGGTTTATTAATCATTTACATTGGCAGTGAGTGCCTGCATTTACGTTAATGCTGCATTTGTAGTGTAAATCCTTAATGCCAGTCCAGAAAGGCAATCATTAAAGTTTCATTTGATGCAAAACTTGGAAAGAGCATACTATTTCTGTTTCTTCCAACTTGATGAGCAAAACTATGATTTTTTAATTATTATTATTTTTGCAATAGGAAAAGCAAAACATGACACCTAAGAGTTTGTTAAAAACAAACAGCTAACAAAATCCGGTTCTGATAAATCTAGCACCAACTTGCTAATTTGGGAGGTACAACACCTTATATACACGTGCAACTTAGAATGGTTAACAACAAATGTCCAGATTCTGAAACTTATAGGGTTTCCCAATGCTAGTGATAATGATGATTACAGATACTAAAATTTGACTTGGGCATGTTAGCATATTATCAAGCTGTCAAAGATCATCAGTGTTTCTTGTAATTCTGACCATCTGAAAACATGGAAAGATGCTCAAAGAGTTCCTAATGACAGTTATTGCCTCTTAATTCCATGGGGCCTAGGGAGCTGGTCCATCAATATCAACAGTGTTGTAACAAGAGGGAGGGAAACGGCATTAAAATTATATAAGGCAGAAACTATGTGAAGAGGGAAAACATTTACTATATTTAGAAAGAATGAGAGATGTAATGCACCTCTTTCTTTGTATAGTCATATTCTCAGTAATACATGAAGCATTTTCAGAACTGCAAGAATTGGAGTTTTATTGGCACCACTGCAAATGCACATACAAGGACTCACTTGTAAATGTCAGTGTCTTTTCTGGGAAATAGCCTACATCTGCAGATATTTTAAAGAGCACTGACACAAGAAAGTTGTTGCTTAAAACTTCATCCACAGTAGGGAAGTGCCAGATCCTGAAATAAAACCAGCAGGAGACAGAATCCTCTAATTGATGATGATTCTCCTCTGCTGTTGAACTCAGGGAGGGGTGAATGTAGCCATAACTTTAAGATGTACTGCGGCATAGAGTTTGAGGAAAGCTGAGTTGACTCTTTGGTTGAGCTTTTGTATATCAGGTTTGTATCAGATTCTGTGGTAAGATTAGGGAGATGCCTGATTTTTAGGATGGTAATGGTTGTAAAGGACTAAAATTCACAAGTAATTAAAAGGACCGTGTTGCTTCTGGTTGTAGAAGCAACATAGAAGTTGTCTGAGGAAATATTTTGTAAAGTATGTGTTTGCTAAAGTATAACCTATGACTGTGTTTGTGTTGACAGAGGAACTGCCCTTTCGACGTAGTGAGTGCCCCCTTGGACTTGAAAGATGTCCTGAATTTCCACCCTCTTCAGGAAGAGGAGAGAATACTCAGCACCAGGTAGGATGGAGTAAAGGAGAGTTGATTTATTGTACAAACAGTAAGCCAATCTTGAGAACCATCTGTTGGGTTTCGCATTCCAGTGTCTTGCACGTCCTTAGAAACTAAAGGTGAGGTTTCATTGGCCCTTAGGTGATTTTTTTCAGGAGTATGCCTTTCACCAAACCTTAGATTAAACATATCTTATGGTAGGCCTATTGCATCCATATTAGGTTACTTTCTTGGCCTCGCATGTCTCTGATGGTGCCAACTTTCCTTTTAATCGCTCTACATATTCCTTATTAAAAACGCAGGATGGAAGAAACCTAACCACAGTCAAAATCCATAGAAATATGTTGATACCTCACTTCCTTTAATTTCAGTAGAGGAGTTAGGCAACTAAATATCTTTGGATCCAGGCTTGTCTTGAGTTCCCTTCTAATTCCTTGCAGATGATGCTCTATGCAGCATTCCAAGTCTTTGAAAATCATGATCTAATTGATTTTAAGGCTAGACAGGTTACTTGGAGGGAATGGACTGTTCAGAAGATGATGTTCTCAAGGGCATGTAAACCCTTAAAAAAGAAATTTCTAATTAAATGCCCTGTGTTAACTGAAGTATAGTGATTTGGGGATAGACAAGTAAATTTCCTGGATGTTACCCTTTTTACTCCTTTTACCCCATGTATGTAATATAGTTAGCATCATTACTGATGCTTGTAGGAGTTATGACATATTGTTCCAGATCTTGCAAGACCTCCAGCTGTTGTAGGCTTAGGGCTTTCTGGACAACACAGTGGGGAAACTTGCTGCATATCTGAAACTGCTCCTAGTCAAGGATGTGGCTTGGCACCAACATAAATACTGATACAAGTTCTTTCAAATAAAGACATCGGATGGGCGGCAAATATTTCTTTTGTTTGTGGAAGGAAGTAAAGCTGAAGAAACTATTAGGATTTCTTCATCTAGGTTTGACCATGCAACTTCAAGAATCTTCTCTTAGAGAGGCTGTGCCAAGGCTTTAGTAGCCAGATAAGAGAGTATTACAGAATACGTTTTAAACACTGGCCATTAAGGCACTGAATGATGAACCATGTTTAGGCATTAGCCTTTAGTTGTGGCCTAGTTAGGATGCAGTTAAATCACCAATCATTCCTTAGTATACCTTTCCCAACAAACCACTGACATTCCGAGGGAGAATTACTTACAGTAGACACCACAGTACTGTAGAGAGTTGGGCAGGACAAAAAGCTCAGAAATCCTAGGCTGGCCAGAGAAACAGATGCATAATTTTCCAATTTTTAGGTTACGCTGCTTAAATTCCTAAGCATATATGTGAGAGGATGTTGTGATGCAGTGCTGCTTTAGTAGAGGATGAGAAATGGACACGGAGGTTGCAGATGGTCTTGACCAGCCCCATAAATTCTACAAGCTGAGCCTGAAGGGTATATATATATGTATTTTGTCAGGGGATATATATATATATATATCTTGTTGAGGGCTATCTATCTTGTCAGCTCTCACAAAGCGGTGGGAAGGCAGCGCGGGAGGAGAAGACGCAGCAGAGGCTGAACCGCCGTGCAGCAAAAGTTGAAGTCAGGCACCGAGGGAGCAGAGGGAGCAGCTGTCTGGCGCCGGGAGGAGTCAGTGCTGCTTTTCTTTTTCTGTCTGCCAGCTCCAACACCAAATGTCAAAAGACTGTGAACGTGGGGGTTGTTGTTATCTATGCCCACTCCCATGTTCCTGTCAGTGTGTGCAAATAAATACTAAGTAAGAAGAAATACTGAAGAACTGAAGGTGAACTAGTGATCGTTTGATAAGTATCTGATGCTTTGGTGTAACAGCAGAGGGAGTGGAGTAAATGTTGCTGTCTGTCCTATTATTTGGCCTCTCTTCACATTCCTCCCAAACAGACTGAGAGAGCAAAAGGCCAGGCTTGTAAATAGAAAGGAAAAGCTGCTTGTGAATATCATCACCAGATAAAAACAAAGGCTGTTCTCACTTCATTCCTGGCAGGGGAAGCTTATGAGTGTACTCCACGTGACAGAGTTTAAACCACTTGTACATAAAAGCTTAGTACCTGATTTTGAAATGTAGGTAGCAATAAGCAAGGTTATTCATGTGTGGTCACACTAAGTCAAGACACTTAATATGTAATCTCCAATGGGATGCTTGGGAGTAACGTAACAGGCTTCTTCGCTTGAGCCCCTCAGGATTTCAACAGTGGGCTGCGCTGCCAATAAAATATTGCACTGCTGCTCAGGGGCTGCCTTTTCCCTCTGAGATGTTGCTTACCTGTGGGACTTCTCAACAGGCTTTTAAGGCAAATAGTCTTTCACACAGAATGGGTT
The DNA here is from genome assembly GCA_013389825.1 of Crypturellus undulatus. NCBI lineage: Eukaryota > Metazoa > Chordata > Aves > Tinamiformes > Tinamidae > Crypturellus > Crypturellus undulatus. Next base: position 49,953 of record VWPW01012033.1, on the reverse strand, counting down.
AATATGGGGATTCCCAGGCAGGCACTCCTAAAGCAGAGTGGGGATTACAGAATGGCAAGTTTTAGAGCCTCGCTTCAGTTTAAAATAAATTGAATGTTTTCTTTGATGCTTCCAATGTGTAACCTTGACGCTCAAATGGTAAAAATTATTGTATCAGAGTCCACCAACCGTGCACCGTTTTGGCACCTGAAATGGCAGGACAGAGGCATCACGGCGCAGCTGGGAGCTCAGAGCGCCAAGGTGTGTCAGAGTCAGTGTCAGTCAGAGGGCGCAGCATGCCCCGTCCTGCCCAGCCCCAGACATGTGCTGGCTGACCAGGAACGTGTCCTTGACACTGGCTCTAGGCTGCGGTTTCCAACCTAGTGGCAGCTAGCTGGTAGCTGTAACCGGGGCTAGGACCGTGCTGTGCTAGCAAAAGAGTGGGGCAGCGCTCTGTTAGCAGGGTAAAACGGAGCTGTCTGGTCAGAAGAGAAGGTGAGTCAGTGCAGCTGCCTGGGGCTGGGAGCTGCGCACTGAGATGTGACGAGCGCGTGTGAGAAGAGAGCAAACCCTGCTTGCCTGCGGCTGCACTCCATTACAGCAGAGGGCAAAGCGTAGGACAGGCCTTTCCCACACCTTGTCCCTGCCCACGCTCCTCAAAGGCCAGCTGTGGCCGGACCTTCGCTCCGTGTGGGACGCGGCCGGAGGGGAGCCGCGGGGCCCGGGAGGGAGGTCCCAGGCGGCCCCTGTTGCGCTGCCGGGCGCAGTGGGGACGTAAACAAGGGTGGGAAGGGGAGAGCTTCCGCCAGCCGCCGCTCCACGCGCGGGAAGGCGGGAGGCCTGAGAGGCGAAAACATTACGGCAGCGTCTTTTGGAATTGACTGAATGTGAAAAGTTATTGTCCTGATGATAAACATGAAATAAATATTGGCAGGACATGAATCCGGCTTCTCTGCGAAGACTTTCTTTTTTTAATTATGAAAGTGGCTACAAATCACATGGTGCTTTATCGCATCTCTAAAGCTTGTTATCCTGTGTCCCTCTCTAGATTGCCGTATGGCAAAAGAAAGAGCTCTTAGAACTGTTTTTTGTAGAGCTGTGGTAGACACGAATACCAAACAACTTCACAAAACCACTAAATATTTGGCAATGTTCTAGTCTACTGTAATTTTGAAAAAATGCTCAAGACAAATGTTTATGTTGAGGGGGGAAGCATCCCTGGGATAGAGCTATCAATTAATGGATAATTTCAGCTTTCCTATGCAACCCTGTTCTATAAGCCGTCCTTCATAAACAGTGAATACGATTCTAATTAAACTTTCTGAAACCTTAAAAAGCATTTGAATTGAAAGTGGATGCTGCTGTGGCTCTTCTGGCATGTTACATACAGGACGTCTGGCCAATTCTCCGTTCTTCTCTCAGATATGTTACTGATCCAAAATATTTTCACCAGACACCCTGAAGTGGAATCGCAAGTTTGCCAATTTCCATTTCATGTATCTTCCTTAGCAAACTGAAAATTATAGCTCCTGAGTACTGGTGAGTTGATCGCTCAATGTCTAACTCACTAAGAACAAAATAACAACAAAGATGCAGAAAATTTTGTCTGGCCTCCACAAGTCAAAACTGCTTAGGAAAAACAAAAGTTTGCCATTTCCAACTCAGAAGTTAGTTTTGAGGGGACGGTGCTCCTAAACCACTGATGAAGTACAGGTTGACAGTTACCAGTAGGCCTCCATCTGAAGAGTTACTGCATCGTAACACTGACATTTCCTTGAACCAGCATAGGTCTCCAAAGCTGAAAAGCAATTCTCAGTGTCTTTACACTGTAATTTTCAATCATTTCGGTTCTCTGTGTTCCAAGTCAGCACTTTTTTTGAGAAACATATATGTCAGAAGGAAAGTTATCAACAACGGTTTCGGATTCTGATTTCCTTGGACTTCACAGCAAAATTTTGAATGCTGTTAAAACTGCCAAAAATGAAAAATGTGTGTTATAGTATTTCAGATGATAACATAGCCCAGTCTGGGTTTTTTCTTCTAACCAGTGCTGTGACAGCTTAAGCAGTGTTTTTTCACTAGGCCAGGAAGTCTAGGCAGTTCTTCATTAAAATGCAGCTGAATGACCTGTCACACGAACCATGCTCTGCAAGGAGTATTTGGGAGCTTGGCAGCGCAACAGCCCTACAACTTGGTTCACTGTTCCCTAACGCTGTAACCAGTGGCTTTAATACCTCTCATCTTTTGAAAAGGGATGATCTTACCTAGATGCTAACCAGCCAAAAAAGTGTTTGGTCTTCATATCAAAGCCGTCTGCTCTGGGTCAACTAAAAGTCTTGAATTCCTTACATATCTTATCCCCTTCCCCCATATAAACATTAGTACCTTCACTGTAAGCAAGACTCATGCTTACACCACAGTGATGCTGTTTCTGGCTTCCTTAAGGATGATGCTGGCACTCAAGTAGCACCTGCATTGCCACAGAGCAGCAGGGCAAACTGCTCCCTAGTGCAAAGCAGCAGGTAGATAGGGACAAGGCAAATGCTGATCCATGATCCCAGCCCATGCTTCCTCACCAGTTTGTCTTTTCTGGTTGGAAACTGGGGCTACGTGCTCAGGCTGCCTCTTCTCCTTCCAGAAAATGTTCTGTACAGGAGAATTATGGAAAAAGAAGAGAGCTGTGATTTTAGTGGTGAAGCCCAGCAGATATATGATGCTCTGGTAATCTGCCTCTGGAAGATGAGGATCCCACTGATGTTGCTACAAGCACTCCAAGAAGCCAGCAAAGATTAGAGTTAGACCAGGTCCAGAACTCCAAGTATGAAGGCTCTGAATTACAGGGTGTTTAGAGCTAAAGGTACGTGACTGTATCTCAAGGCAGGATCATTTTAGGATCCAGTTCAGATTTGCAGCGCTGGAGAATGAAGTTATTTGGAAGAATACCACAATGTAACCAAAGCCCAGAAGCTCCCTAGCTCCAGGCTATGGATTCTGTCTAAACTTATGCTTTGAATCCGAAGGTACCAAAAATCCACGGTAGCTGTAGTCAGTGAGAGCTTCAGGAGCAGGGTCCTGTGGGGAATTACCTGCTAAGGGGAAAGGCCCGTAGAGCAGACAGGTTCATCAGGTCAGGACTGTCTGGGCTTGTGTGTGGTAGCAGCGAGGATGCTGTCACCTTCCTGAGCTCCTGCCATTGCCCTAGCTGAGTGCTTCCCAAAACCTGAAAACTTTGTTGCCAGTTGTAATATGGTCCTGTCTTGGTGGCCCCTTGCCACTAGGAAGCCCAAACAAGAGTTGTTAGGAATATGTGATGATTTCCATGGCATAATATCCAAATATGTCCTGGAAAATGTGCATTACATTGTGAGCATTGTACCTGAAATGTAATAATAAAATAGGTATAAGGGGCTAGTGAGTGACTAAGCTGGTGAGCAATCATCTAGAACTGTGAAGGACAGGTATCTTTTAAAATATTGTATATCACTTTATAAATAGCAGCAGAGAGTTATAGCGAGTGTTTAAGCTGTGCAGTAGAACAGCTCCGTGCTGGGAACATGACATTTTTATTAGTGCCTGGGGACAGGCTTCACCGGTGCCGCGGCGGAGGATGCCCTTCGCCTCGCCGGGTCCGCCAGCGGTGCCGCCCGTTCAGGAGAGGGCCTCGGCTCCAAAGGCCATCAGCTCAGCAACCTGGGGTGCTCCTCTGCAGCGCCAAGCACGGGATCCCGAGGGCGGCAGCAGCCCCCGAGATCTGGGCCGAAAGGGTGGACCTCCCTTGCTCAGCTCTGTGCTGTCTCCCGCCACCAGGAGCTTGCGCGAGGTGAGCGGATGCCACGCTGAGGATTTATGAGCTGCGTTTCCCGCTGGAGCCAGGTGGCCCAGCGCTTTTCCAGGCAACCAGGTGGGGTTACGGAGACGGCCCCCTCGGCCCTGCCGCCCTTGGCTGCTGCCGCGTCCCCCTCTGCCAGCTGCGGGCGCCTCCAGTGGGATGTCCCCCAGGCGCGAGCCTCCTTCTCCTCGTTTCACCGGCTAACGCAGGCGGGATACATACATGTCCAATATACATACATATATATATATATATACATATATATATATATAAACAAGTAAATAAGTACATAAGCCAGCAGCNAAAGGGTGGACCTCCCTTGCTCAGCTCTGTGCTGTCTCCCGCCACCAGGAGCTTGCGCGAGGTGAGCGGATGCCACGCTGAGGATTTATGAGCTGCGTTTCCCGCTGGAGCCAGGTGGCCCAGCGCTTTTCCAGGCAACCAGGTGGGGTCACGGAGACGAGGCCGGCGGCGGCTCCCGGCCCTCGCGCGCCACCTGGCGGCCCTGCGGCCGCGCCAGGCCCGGGGAGCGGGGGAGGCGGGTCGGGAAGCGGGACGCAGGGAAGCGGGACGCAGGGAAGCAGGCAGGGAAGCAGGGAAGCAAGGAGGGAAGCAGGGACACAGGGAAGCAGGGAGGGAGGGAGAGCGTTTTCAGGTGTGCTCAGGAGCAAGGCAAAAGCCAAACAAGTGCGAAAGTTACAGTAAAACCAAGGTCTCTCTATGCGCTTGCCTTCTAACCATGCCAGTCTTGTACTCTTGTACAGTTTGCTTCAGTGTTGCGGTTTTCGTGTTGCTTTCAGATCCGTGGGGGGCAGAGAGCAAGCTTGGGTGATGAGAGAAGTGGGCTTAAACCCCCTGGACCTGCGGGACTTCTCTGTCTGAGTCAGTCTCCCGCTTTTTCTCCTGTTATGGGAACCAAGGCCACTCTGTCCATCTCTTTTTTTTTCCTGAAGAAAACAGTAGTACTAACTCCACAGGAAAAAAGAGGCTGCTCATATAGCTAAAACTGTGATATTTTTGTTCTCACATAGGTGTGTAAACAGTGGGACTGTAGATGCTTCTCTTTTTTGGTCACTTCTGTTCGCTGGCTTAGGTAGCTCCTGCTAAACATGCTACTTTGGCTTATCTGTATTCTTAATTCTTGCATAAAGAACTTGTCTGGATCTGTAAATTCCCATCCTGAAAACTGGGTGTCTAAAAATCATGGCAGCAACCAAGTACAAGGCAAAGTAAGAAGTGAGAAGTCCAGGACTTCATATGCACTCCAAGAGGATAAATTCACACTCAAAGATATGCAGAATAGGGTTGGTAAACCACATGGTAAGTGAAGAGCCAGTTTTAGGAGGAAAGATTGGAAGAACGAGGCTTATTTAGCTTAGGGAGATTAATTTGCTGGGGGAATATGATTCTTTTCAAATGCTGAACATTGGAAAAGGGGAAGAGATATTTAAGCTAAAAGACAGTACTGGTACAAACACAAATTGGTATGGAGTGACACCAGATGAGTACTGTGGAAATAGACAGACGGTCTTAAAAAAAAAAAAAAAAGGACAGAAAAAACTCCACACTTTTAAGACTGAGACTGATTCCTTTATGGAAGGAATAATATATGGTACAGCTGCCTGCCCTAGAAGGGAAATGGACTCAATCTTTGAGTCTTGGGTTTTTAAAGCCTATTTTGACCCACAAAATGTAGCATACGTGCACCTCTGTTGCACTTATGGGGCCGAAATAGGGGAAAGGCAGCACTAGCTACAATTTGTTAAAACCCCTCCCTCCTCAGAGTTCTCCCTCCTTCCAGTTCTCCTCAACAAGAAAAACAGTGAAAAGGGTTATATGAGAAGAGTGCAAGAATCCCACCCAAATGGCTACACTGGTTATAAGTCTTTGGAATGGAAGATGACACACTTAAAGTAAAAAAGTTGTTTCATGGTAGCCTTTGGAGTGATGGGTATTGATGACAATGACAGTGATAGATGAATTGCTGGCTTTTTTTCTTTTTGGCTATCCAAATTTTCAGTGAGCAAAATGGGATTTTTTTTAATGAAATTGCCTCAACTGTAAGGCATTTTTAGGATCAGAGCCACTCAGAAGAATACTTGAACTACCACTTCAGAATACAATAGTATGTTACCTTCTGTGTTAACTAGAAATATGGTTCCATGGGTGATATTCTCTTGGATATTTTGGGGTTAGACAAATTGTTGCCATTTGCCAAGAAAAGCTAGGTCCGTTCTTAAATCCTTAGTGCCTACCGTGGAGCAAGCTGTTGAGCATTCTGGCTTTTCCCAAAGCTGTAATACTCTTGAAACATCTCGGTTGATAAAACTTCCTTCTCAAAATCCATTTAGAACCTGTTACAGATGATGCCTTTATTTGTCACCTATTGATTTAGTGTTAAGATGGTGCTTCATTTCTCCTTTTACTCTTCAGTAACCCAGAAAAGCAGCCGTCGCACATACTTAACGCCGTCTATCCATGTCCTGTGTCAGAACCAAACTGGGAGAGGTTGATGGGTGCTCTTGCAATCTTATTTCAAGAGATAATGTGAGAGAATTGAGGTTGCCACAACCTGTACACCAGTGTGACAGAAAAAAAATGTAAGCTAATATAAGGAAACAACATTTTTCCTTTCTAATACCTACTGACATGCCATTCCTGTGATACTCCACCTGTCGTGTCCATCTACAGTTGGTTATACTTAAAGGATGTGTGCAGGTAATGTTTGTAGGAAATCAAGCTGGGATTAAAATTCTGCAGTATAGGCAGATGAGTCCAGGAAAAGGCATAAATCACATTACCTTAATTCTGCTGTCTGAAAAAAGCATATTGAAAACATGTCTGTATTTAATTTTCCTAAACTAAAAGTTGCTTTGAGTTACACCATGCTGCTGCCCCAGTGCTAATCTGGAAGCACTGCAGAGAGGCTGGTGGGGCTCTTCTGGCTGCCTGCCCAGGCGCGCGCTCGGCCCCAGTGAGCGTAATTTCAGCAGAGCAGTCAAGGAAGCACTGCAGCGAGGCACGCAGTGGAAAGCGTGCTAATCAAATCTGCCGCTCCGCAAGTTTGTTGTTTTTAAGGGTACAGCTCCGAGGTGGGAGCCAGTGCTGCAGCCCGTGTAAACGAGGGGGCTAGGAGCTGGCAACGGTGGGTGGGCGAGCGCAGTGCGGAGATGCCTGCAGGTGTGCGGGATCTAGTTTCCCACAGGCACCGAGAGAGCTGCCCACTGCCAGCGCAGAAACTGCTTGAGAGCCAGGCTGGCAGCTCTCCACAGAGAAGCTGGGAGAGAAACCTTCATAAATGCTGTCGACAGCAGCAGCAAACCTGCCCAACTCTGGCTCTGTCACACCGCCACGGGAAATAAGGGGGCTACAGAGCATTCGTCTGGTTTTGGAGCATTTGAAGCACACGGTCCAGGGGGACTTCATGGAGTTGGGCCTTTGCTACACAGCAGATTTACAGGCGTTACCCTGTACACCAGTGTGACAGAGGGGTAATGTATGTGGAAAGATGAGGGGTGTTGTCACATACAGTAGCATGTGGTAGTAGTACTAAAAATGAACCAGCCCAGAAACTCTTTTGAAAACGTTTTTTGTTTGGATAAGAGGCAGTAGATAATTAAAATATATTAATATTGTATTTACATCCTCCATCATTTAACAAATTTTAGTTGTGCTTTAATAATCATCTCACAAAAATGTAGTGAATAAAGAGATAGTAACAATCAGTATGCTACATTTAAGTTATATATTCATAATGTGCTATCATTATACTATATCTAAATAGGTGATCAATAGGATTCCTTTTATCCCATAGTCTACCAGTTGTAAAAGGTACCTACTTCATGTTATTAACAGACTATTTTGATGTTAAGTTAAACTTAACTTGCAAGACAAAGTGAAATTTAATTATTTCACCATTATTTTCCTAGTTGTTCTGGAATACTTCCCCCTTAGTAAGCCTCTGGAACTGTCTTCTGTCTGGTCACCCTTCTTCTACTGGTCTTTCTTAATGAAAACTCTGTAGGTGCCTCCAACCTTTCTTTCAACTTTCCCTCTAAATACACTACCAGTTAAATCTCTCCTGTTGCAATTTAAGGGTACTTCTGGCCTCAGTGCCTGGTGTGTTTTAGAGCCACACTGAGTATTACTGACAGATTAATCCCTAGCTTTCCCTTTAGTCATTTCATAAAGACCCCAGTAGTTGAATCTCCCACAGTTGCTGTCCAGCTCCAGTGTCGCCCCATCAGTGACTTCCAGCTCCTCTGAAGTGGGCAGTAAGGGAAGGGGTCAATATATCAAGCACAGGTAGAGAGTTACTGCACTCTGATAACTCCTGCCATGTTAAAAAGCCTCCTAGATAGTATTCCCAGTCAGGAAAGAGTACACTCGTCTGGACTGAAGTGTTTGTAGTTTCTAGACACTGTAGCTGTTATCTTGATGTGCTTCCCCTTCTGCATCATCTGTATCCAAGAATATTGGGCGCTACGTTAAATCTAGCACCATAGCTTTAACTTTTTCCCCCAAATTGCAATAAAAATGAAACAATCTAGCCAATACTTTGATATTTTTTCTTACCAAATCCATGAAAACATGGCTTTTACCAGCACTGAAAATTTTCCCAATAGTCTTCCTTATAAAATGCAATATTCAGTTGACTAATAATGTCAGCATTTTATAAATGCTTTTCAGAAAAATGTGAGATAGGGGAATGTGTTTTCCCATTAGTACAATTAATTTCCATGTCCAGAGAGACAACCTTTATCGGCACTAAGCAGGACTGTAAATGGACAGCTAAGGTAACTTGGAATTCATAAATTTATTGATTAGAATGTTTTAAAAATTCCTTCACTGGTGGGCCAAAAAAGGTTTGAGAGGGAGACAAAGCAAATAATTCCACTCATTCCTTCAAGACAAAATGTAGATCGGTGCTGACATTCTGCTGAACAGCAAGTTCCCCAAAAGTATTTCAGATTAGTAGTTTTGCAGCATTCCCTCCAGTGTCGGCTCCCTGATGCTCACCCACTTAATGTTTTAGACTGACACTGTGAATTGCTGATCTTTACTTTTTCTTTTTTCTTCAGAAGATGTTGCTCTGAATTTCTAGGATCTTTCACAATCCCAAGTTTGGTCATGCATATCCTGCAGGCTTAAAAGCACAGGAATATCAACTCTGAGAAGCCGTACACTCACAGCTAGGACATTCACATCCATAAAGACTTTTTGATGCAACAGCTGGCAAAACCGAACGGTGCTATTTCCAAGAATTTATTTAACTATCCCAAGACATGGAGACAGAAGAGACAGCTCAGGAAATGGGTGGTGCTTGTTGAGGACAGGGCATAATACACAAGGGAGATAAGCTGATCCAGCAGACCTGCCGAGCCCTTCCCATTGCTCCAGCTGTCAATCAGAAAGGTTTCTTTTTGTGAGAGCTCTATGAGTGTGGCATAACCCTTATCACTCTTAAATCATTGCAGTACATAAGCTTGCTGTTGGTATCATGCACAATTTAAGCTAGACTGTGAGATGAACCCCAGAACTTTTGGGTCAAATGACTTCATGAACAAGTAAAACGCTTTTGGTCTCATTCATCACAAACTCTTCTGAGAAGAAAATTCCACAGCTTTATTCTGCATGATCTCCTTATCTTTAAATCCATTTTTACCTCTGACAAATATGTGATAATATACCATAGGAAAAAACATGCAAAAAGTCTGGGTATAACTAGATAACTAATTCAGTCATAGATTGGTACACCATTTATATTAGTAAGACTTTGTAATTGATTAGAACACTTTAAAAAAGAATTCTGAGAAGGATCCAAATGAAATCACTTTTTATTAACTGTTTCTATTGCTCAGAAAGTCCTGTTAAAAGTCCTGGTGATAGATCTTCCACAAAATCTACAAAACTCTCTGAATTGGAAAAAAAATATGTGAGTCAGAGACAGAGGAAACTTAATTTACAGAGGAATCGATGCCCTAACCCTGCAAAACCTTTGATGGGGAGAAGATCTTGGCCAAGTTACTCTGAAAAGCCAAGCCAAAACCAGGAGTAAATTCCAGATCTCACAGTTCCTATGCCAAATCTGTGGTATCCATATGGTGCATCCTGTTATGCATCTATAGTTGTTGGCTTCTCCCTGTCACCCTGCTCATAACTGCGTTCTTGAAAGCTCAGCAGAGGTAAGGTGGTGAGGAAACCACTGCTTCAAACACAATATAAGGAAAATATCTGTGTACTGAGAGCAAGAGAGCTTGTTGAAGGGTCTGAAAATGATGACAAAGTTGATGCTTTTGGCCTCTTACTTGATTCAGTTCTAGAAGAAAGACTGCCCCCTTGGCAATTACTAACTTTCTTCTTGCTCCTTTCAAGTTTATCAGCTCTCAGAAAGGCTACACCAAAAAAAAAAAAAAAAGTATTTTCACGCTTTAGTTGTTATTTTTTTAGTTGTTATTTTTGCACAAGGAGTACAAGAACCAATATCTTCTGACTACAATATGTTCTTTCGTGATGTTCAAAAACAAGGCCAGCACCGCTGCTGCTAAAAAGGCATCTAGAAATCCCACATCTGCCTGGAAGTAGCCCATGCTATCAAGGCCAGCTGTCAAAAAACACTGTCCTTGAAATCCAGTTTTGTTGAAAGGGAGACAGATGGCAAAGCCATTTCCACAGGAACTCTTCTAATCTGCTGAGGCCATGTTTCTCTTCTAAGACACTTTTAATACAGCCAGCATTTTTCATTCAGCTGTTTCATGTGAGAGGCATCAGGTAGCCTGATGGTGACATCTCATTAGATTTACATCAACTAAGTGAGGTTTAGTGACAGGCAGAACTTTGGGGCTTGGTGCCGTTCCACACCAATTTCACAATACGACTAAAGCTCTGTATTTTTCTTCACTCGCATTAGCTACTTATATCTAGTCATTAATATATTCTCTTAAAATCATGGAGAAAAGAAAGCTGTGATCCTTTTCTCTGTTCTTACCGAGCTCTAAGGTAAGGGTTTCCATGTTTCTTTAATCAGCGGGCCTGGTGATGTTTTATTGGGACATCAGTGTCACTTGCTCTGAGAAATGGAGGCATTCTGGGAAGGAGACAGTTACACATCAGACTATGGAAACAGCATTTAAGTATTTTAACAGAGTTAGCACCATCCATTCAGTCCACGATCTCTGGCTAAATGTGTTCATGAAAGGCAGGTCCTGCATCACCAACCTGATCTCCTTCTATGACCAGGTGACCTTCTTTGTGGATGAGGAAAAGGCTGTGGATTTACTTGGACTTCAGTAAGCTCTCTGATGCTGTCTCCCACTGGATGCTCCTGGAGAAACTGGCAGCTCATGGCTTAGACAGATGTACTTTTTGCTGAGTGCAAAACTGCACTCAGATGGCGGGGCCCAGAGAGTGATGGTGGATACAGTCAAACTCAGCTAGTGACCTGTGTTCCCTAGGGGTCAGTGTTGGGGCCGGTCCTCTTTAACATCTTTATCAGCGTTCTGAGTGAGGGGACTGAGGGCACCCTCAGCAAATTTGCAGACAACACCAAGCTGGGAGGAAGAGTTGATGTGCTTGAGAGCAGGAAGGCTCTGCAGAGGGATCTAGACAGGGCTGGATCGATGGGCTGAGACCAACCGTGTGAGGTTCAACACGTCCAAGTGCCGGGTCCTGTGTGACTTTGGTCACAACAACCCCATGCAACGCTACAGGCTTGGGGCAGAGGGACTGGAGAGCAGTGCAGCAGAAAAGGATCTGGGGTTCTGGTCAACAGCGGGCTGCCCAGGTGGCCAAGAACCCCAGTGGCCTCCTGGCTGGTATTAGGAACACTGTAGCCAGCAGAGCCAGGGACACAATCGACACCCTGTACTTGGCGCCGGTGAGGCTGCACCTCCAATCCTATGTTCAGTTTTGGGCCTCTCACTGCAAGAAGGACATGCAGGTGCTGGAGCGTGTCCAGAGCTCCCCAACAAAGCTGGAGAAGGAGCTGGAGCACAGACCTTAGGAGGAGTGGCTAATGGAGCTAGCTTTATTTAGTCTGGAGAAGAGGAGGCTCAGGGGAGACCTTAGCACTCTCTACAACTACCTGAAAGGAGATTGTAGTGACGGGGGGAGTCTGTCCATTCACCAGAATAAATATGGATAGGACAAGAGGAAATGGCCTCAAGTCATGCCAGGGAAAGTTCTGGATGGATATTTGGAAAAATTTCTGCCCAGAAAGTGGTAGAAAGTTGAAGGTGAAGCACTGGAACATGCTGCCCAGGGTAGTGGTGGAGTTCCTGTCCCTGGCAGTGTTCAAGAAACGTGTAGATGAGGCGCTTCGGGACATGGTTTAGCAGCAGGGTGGGGATGGGTTTATGATTGGACTCGATGACCTCAAAGGTCTTTTCCAACCATCATGATTCTATGATTGCATGATTCTAACGGGTGCACTGCAATGCCTGCACACAGGAGGGCCATGGTCATGTTGATCAAGTAGCACTTGATTCTGCTGTTCCTTTGTGCCCGAGTTCCGGATTTTATGGTCCTATTGCTGTGCTTCCTGTATATTTTCTTTAATCAAATGTTCTGAGTGTTTTCTTCTGCCATGTTTTTTGGTTTAATTCCACTGGATTGACTTACAACAGCATAAAACTGGAGCAACGTAGTGTTGTATCAAGCCTATACTGTATAAACAAGACTCAGTTTTGAAGTTAGTGGGTGAAAAAACAGTACTAAGAGAACGTCTTAAAATGTTATTTGGTTATTAGTGTAAAGTACCCCTGATTACTAACTAGATGCTTCTGAACATTTTCATAGTATGAAATATCTTAGAATAGAAACTCTAGTTCAGGAAAATGCTGCAGCATGTTCTTAAGTCCCATTGAAGAAAAAGCACATGCTTTCCTGAGCCAAGGCCACAGAGACTGTCTCACTACCTCTTGTACTCCCATGCAGGATCTCATAATGTCTCTACCAATTCAAAGGACTGTATACATGGAAAAATGTGTGTGTTGCATTACAGACAGTTATGGAAAAGTGGTTCTGTCCTTTCTAAAATAAGTTAGTCATACTGTCTGTACTAGTTCCTTGTTTCATGTGCTTCTCCCATCTGGTCTGCGCCTCTCTCTCATCCAGCTGCCTCTGAGTGGAGTGTCTCAAATCAGTTGAGATCAGAAGTTGGTCCAACACACTTACACTAATTTATTCTGGGCATCTTATCATGGCTTTGCTTGGGGGGTTGTTTTTTTTTAAAATTATTTTCTCCATAAATGGATGCAGATCCCAGACCTGATGGGCTCCTTTTGTCAGTCACAACATTTTTTCCTACAAGTGAGGACAGCAGTGTTAACAGAAACCCGAACACCTTCCATTTTTGTGAGCGAGACCTGCTCAATATCCATGTTTAGGTCCGCAGAGCAGAAAGGAGGTTGTCTGTGAAGGAGGTCTTCAAGGCTGTTGTCCCCTCTGTGCTCTTACTCTAGTGTTCCACCACTAAGTGAACTTTGCATCACATCAAACACTTTGTATATGTTCGTGAAAATATAGCCAGATGTGGAAGTTGTATTTGTTTTACTTATGCATACATACCCTGTTCATGTAACTCCAAATACAAACACTCATCAAAGTAGATTAAATAGATGAATGCCATCCGTAATGAAACAAAGTTTCTACGTCAGTGTAGTCAGTGTTTTCATGGTATTTCTAATTCAAACATTTCTGTACTGTTTAACCCATTCAATAAGCAACCCATTTGCTTCTTTTCTTTATCTTCCATCAGAACATCTTCAATGTAAAGAAAAATGTAGCAAACCAAATACATTACAGTTCACTTGGAACATGATTTGAAGTGTCTGGAGGGACACAAACTCCTGCCCTGCATGGTTGTTCTTGCTAAAAACCCGCAGTCAGCTGTGTGTGTATCACGTTTAGGAACTGTTGTAGGTCTGTGGAACAACTTCACAGAATCCCTCAAGGGTTGTTGTTGGAAGGGACCTCTGGAGACATCTAGTCCAACCATCCTGCTCAAGCAGGGCCACCTACAGCATATTGCCCAGGATGCTTTCCAAGCACACCCAAGCACACTTGTAGCAATGCTGTGTAAACTCTTACCAGTGCGTAGGAAAGCAAAAAGCTTTCCAATGAAACTGGATTCTGCTTATCATAACCCTAAAAAAGAGCAAGAACAACTCCACTTGAAATTAGCAAAGTTATTAGACTGTAGGGATATAAAAATCAGTTGTCAGTTCCTAGATGTACCATTTTTCATTTTTAAGTGTAGCACTTAGCAAGACCATTAAAAAATTTTGTTGCAGCTTTCCTTTTGTCACCTGCTCCCAGTGACCCTGCCTTCAGCTAGCTGGCTTTCAGTCTAGCCCAGCCTGCACAGTCTCCTTGTAGCAGTCTTGTTATATCATTGCATTCATTTTTTTCTCAACTATTCCTTTCTTTCACATACCGTCCAGCATGCATCCCTTCTGAATTTACCTCAGTTGCTTTTTTTTCATGCTTTTGGCTTTCAAGTGGTTATGTTATTAAGAGAGACAGAGAGAAGGGCTCCTCGCTTTGNTCTCAACTATTCCTTTCTTTCACATACCGTCCAGCATGCATCCCTTCTGAATTTACCTCAGTTGCTTTTTTTTCATGCTTTTGGCTTTCAAGTGGTTATGTTATTAAGAGAGACAGAGAGAAGTTCTTTTATATATTCTAGAATAATTTTGAATTGCCATTACTGTCTTCACCCTGATAAGCCTAGCCTGGCTTGGCAACAAAGGTAGCAGGTAATCACTGGAGGCTGGGAGCAATCTGACCGCGCTCTGTGAGACCACAACCCTCAGAGATCAGCACTACTAGAAAATCAGGCTTTTACCAAGTATGTGTGAAATGCACTTTTAAAAACAGCCTGTTCACAAAGACAGCAGGAAGGACTCCTGACAGAAGTGCCCCTTCCCCTGCCAAATTTTATATCTGTGCTTCAAAGCACTGAGCAAGTTGTATGTACAAGAGCTGGTCTCATTTTTCTCCTGTGCGCGCAAAACTTATTTTTCCCTAATGCTCTTCTCAAAAACAACTGAACCATGACTCTTGAAATTTAAAAATACATGAAAAAACAAAAGCCTGGAGCAAACAGCAGGCATGGAAAATTTCAGCAGAATGGTAAAAGTTGAGTAGTTAGAGTAGTGAAATGAAATGTCAGAAAGTGTCTTAGTAAGAAGAGAAGAATGGTGAAGTGCATCCAGTGTTTCTATGCAGGGTTGATTAAGGAAAGAATAATTCCACAGGGGGAATAAATGTTGGGTAGTAACAATTAGCATAGAAGCTGTAGGAGTTGTGGAAGAGATTAGGAAGCACGTCAGCGTCTGCTTTTCTTAAAATATTCTATATATTCTTTCTAATCATAAGAAATCTTAGTGCATTTGATAAACTTTAATCTCATTCTTACTCCGGTAAGAAGAATAATTTAAAACACACTGGAATGTTGTAAAGTGATGATAAAGTGAGGAATGCTTTCAAACATCCAATTCTTTTCATGGGTGAGGAATAATATCTTGGGTGATCTCTTGGCTGAGTCATTCCAATCTGATATTTTTGAAATACGGTCTAATGCAAGGCCATTAACTCTGTGGCAGCCACTCCCAGTGCAGTGATATAAGATGACATTCCTCCCACTCACTGCAAGGAAACCTTCCTGTTACAAGAAACAAAAATACTTGTAAATCAACCTTGCCATTCCATTGCAACGCATGCTTTAATGTATTCAGACCAAACTACTAGTATGTACCTGCGGCCTGACACCAACAAAGCTTTCTGAAACCCCTTTTGTGCTTGCTTCTCCCATTTATTTCACTCACGGCGGTTGCACCCTCATTTCCTGTCGCTGAAACATGAAGAACAAATTCCTTTTTCTCTCTCTCCACAAGTTTTCCATTGGAGCAAAATATAGCTAGTAGTTCAGAGGACTGAACAGGCTACAGGTCTTTATCTAGCACCTTACAGCAAGCCTTTCCCACTGAGAGGCAAAGCAGCTTCGCAGAGAAGATGGGGTAAATCTCCTCCCTATGAGGAGAGGCTGAGGGAGCTGGGCCTGTTCAGCCTGGAGAAGAGGAGGCTGAGAGGGGATCTGATCTGTGTCTATAAGTGCCTCAAGGGAGGCAGTGAGGAGGATGGGCCTGGCCTCTTTTCACTGGTGGTCACTGACAGAACCAGAGGAAATGGCCACAAATTGAAGCATAAAAAGTTCCACGGGAACTTAAGGAAGAATTTCTTTACTGTGAGGGTGACAGAGCCCTGGAACAGGCTGCCCAGAGAGGTTGTGGAGTCTCCTTCTCTGGAGATCTTCAAGACCCGCTTGGATGCAGCCCTGTGCCACGTGCTCTAGGTGGCCCTGCGTGTGCAGGGGGGGTTGGACTAGATGACCTCTAGAGGGCCCTTCCAACCTTAGGCATGCTATGATTCTATGAAATTTGGTGTCACAGTCTATGCTCCGCTAGATGGGGCCAGCTAAAGGACTGAACTGTCAGTCCAGAGCCTTCTAAAACCACTGACTTGACCTGTTTCTTGGGACCAGCTCCTGGGTAGCGTTCAGAGGTAACTCTTTACACAGATGCTTTGGTGCATCTTGTGCTGGCAGTAGAGATGATTCACATGGATACGTGTTCATACAAATGAGACACTTTGGACCACTCAAGAGACAGTTCCTTGGTAGCGTAAAGTCAGGCAATTCCGCAGCTTCTTTCTTACCTAGTCTTGGAAGAGCTCTTTGTGTCTATAGGGGAATATCCACCAGTAGGCTCAAGTTGGCCCCTCCCAACAGTTCTTTTCTAGCAGCTAGATATGCTGACTTATCCAATGCTTTAGGTGCCCCCCAGTCCTAGATTTTTATTTCATTTTTAATATGGAGAAAGGACAATAATCTAAGACTGTGCAATCAGCTGTAAGTCCAGCTAGACCTCAGGACAGTCGCTGGGGCAGCTCTCAGTGTTTCTCGCAGTGAAGAGTTAGAACGTACAACAAGAGAAGAAAATGTATTTTCTTCTGTTGAAATAGAAAGGAATAACTCCCAGTCCACAGAGAGCACAGTCCTTTAGGCAACATAATCTGAAAGTCTTTATGAAAGCTTGAGCTTTGTGGTATGCTAAATTCAGAATGTCTCTGACAAAAGAGTAGAAAAACATATTCCAAAGAAAGGAATTCAATTATATTTAATTCCATGAGAATATTTCTGTAGGTTTGGGCTTCATTTGTCTTTCAATATATTTTTACCCAAAAGGCTTAACTTAATTTGAAATCGTCCCTTTAACATGAAACAGTGGAATGCACCATAATATTTCACACTTGCCAAGATTTCCTTTTCCAAATATGCACATTTACTGCTGCTGATATCAGATTGCTCTCTAGCTGGGCTGCAGACATGGCAAATATGTCTTCAGACACCTAGCGCTAAAGGACTCCAAGCTCTGAATCCTCCATGACCTAACATCCAAATCCTTGGAGAGACAGTGGCAGCCTAAGGAGCAGTTATCAGCTGGATAGAACTTCCCTGAAACTGGTTAGTTTTCATAGTGTGGATGTGCTGCTGACCTAACCAGATGTGCCAGTATTCTTCAACCTGTCTTCCAGCCAAGACATGTCAGTTATCTGTTGATTTATTTATAGTATGACTTTCAATTTTTACAGCTGGACATGTTCTTGCAAAAGACAGTGCCTACTGCATACTGCATGTTGAGTTTTACCCCTTAAAGTGGAAATCTTTACAGCACTGGAAGTGCCCCAGTTGTGCACCCACTGGCTCACGCAGAAAGGGCAGCACCACAGATTCTTTGTGTCCACCAGCCCCTCAAGAACATCGTGATCTCCTTAATCATTATGCCCAGCTTTCCCCAGGGGAAGAAGCTTAGGAGAAACAACTGTGGTCATTATACAAACACAGAAGTGATTCTAGTGTCAGCAAAAATGATCACTTGGATTTCTAGCATTGGCTGGTCAAACTGTTGCACATTGTGCTTGTTTCATTCTAAGGAAGGACTGTCTTCTTGCAGTGAAGTCTGTGTGTGTATGCGCTTTCTCTTCCCATTCTTCACTTGAAGCTCCCAAGGCCTTGCTTTTGGTTTCACTTACGTGAATGTCTTGAATCCCCCTATAAATCGTATATGTAATACCCAGAGTCAGTTAATGCCTTTATACAGTAATTGCAGCAAATTCACATTTCTCTGCCCTGGAGGAAATGAGCTGCAGCTCACTCATGGAGTCCCACCAATACAGACAAGGCAAAAGGAGTTTGGTGTGGGAGCACCACAGTTCCGAAAAGATTGAGGAACTCTCTTTATTTAAAGAAATAACCCAATCAATATGTACTTCTGTTCATTCTTTTAAGAACTTAAGAGACCAGATCCTTTAGCGGGTGAGCATGGATTTAATTTTCCAGACTTCAGCAGGAACAAATTGCAAATAAGCTTATTTTCAAGAGGTTACCACCTGCTGGTTTGTAACAACATGGGTTTTCGCTGCTGTGAATATTCCAGGGAGGGAGCTGAACAGCAATGAATAATAATTCGCTCCATGCATAATCAACACAAAATCAGGAAGGGAATAGCTTGGATTGGCATGCGATGAGTCATTTGCTAGCTAAACAAGTGGTAGATCTCCCTGGTCATTGATCAAATATTTCAATATCCAAAATTCAGTGTTTGATTTCTGCTCATTGGATCCGACTGCTGCCAACTTCATTTCAGCCAAGGATCCATCAGGCTCTTGTGCTGACCACATGTTGCAAACAAATTGTACAAATTCTTCAAACTGTTGCTGGGCGCTCTGCGCCTCTCCTCCTAGCAACTACTATTAAAGGGGTTGATGTACAGTACATGCACAAAAAAATCTCTCATTTAGCGTACAGTTTCTGTAGGTTGGTGGTTTGGTTTAGCAGATACTAGTTGAGGTGCATTTTCAGCAGAATCTGTACAAGCTTTCATAGACATCACAGTCTCCGTCTCTGGCTCACGGCAGCAAACTGAGGGCTGACACTAGGAGATTTAGGCCTCAGAAATACCAAGCTGGTAGTTTCCGAGCACATCTCAGCTGCGGCATGCTGCACGGATACGCACAGTGAATACTAGAGAGCAGACAGGGGCCGCAACGCGCGCTCCAGGAGGGCTGTGTTTTCTCTGTACACCGAGATGGGAACTGCTAGTTCACACATCATCAGCTGGAGGAAGTGCAGCATTGACCACTGTGAGGTCAGTACATATCCTAAACCTCAAATAGAAAAGAAAACAACAAAAACTGAGCAACTAGTGCTGGGTAAAAGCTGTGGAGGTGCTAATAGGTTAAGCTGAGCGCTCATCTTTTATCATCTAAATTAATGTGCTGCTTCTTTGCTTCCCCAGTACTTCCAGCCAATATTTAGAGAATAGGCTTATGCGGGGATTGATCCAGAGCAGCAGAGCTCTGAATTGCTCTTGAAGAGCCGCCCTGTCCGCACTCATCCTGGGGGGAACCTGGGAAGACTAGTGGCTTTTGATCTGCTGTTTTAGGTGCATTGATCTGGATAATTTTTTGGTCCCCTTTTCAAGAAGTCTATATGACTGAGAAGCCTAAGCATCACTCAGAATCCATGAGATTCGTTTTCACATGGATTTAGGCATTTCTCAAATTTGTCTGTGTTTCCAGTCTGGTGTATTTGAATTTAATCTATATTATACTCTGCATTTAACAGCTCTCCAGTTTCTTGGCATTAAACTAAGTAACTAAAGTACAAACACATTTCAGCAAGCTATTTCTGAGTCCTTTAGTAATGGTCTTACTCTGTGTGATGATATGTCTGGAAGTGTTGTGGACTAAGGACAGAGCACTGGACTCGGACTAGAAGAGTGCAAATTCTCTTTACAGGTCTGCTACTAACCTGCTGGGTGGGAGCAGGACTGTCACACCATTTCCTAGCCCTCTGCTGCTCATGTCGGCTTGCTGGGCTGTGGAGTTGGGATGATGAGACTGTAACCATAACCCTCGGTGAAATCTGTACATGGAAAATTGAGATAGCTGTTTTTACTTTAAGGCTTACCTTTGTGGACTCTCTGCATAGTCTTCTTCTATTCAGTGAGATACAGGATAACTTCCCAGGTCTTGGCTCCAGGTACCTACTTGTGCTGCATCCTGACTACTGGAGATACAGTGTCATTCACCCTGATTTTCTTTAATCCCTAGGACCCTCTTTGTTCTGATTGTGGAATTTCAAGAGCAGTGAACTTGAAAGGGCACAAAGGTAAGGAGCCTTCAAAATGTCAAAGAATATTGTTTACACAGTGAAGGTGAATGTTGTTTTTATACTTTCACTGCCCTCAGGCCTCTTGATCTCCCTCAAGGACCGCTTCTAGCCTTCCAAAGTCTAAAGAGCTTCTTAAACTTCTTTTAATCATATCAAGCCAGGAAGTATCTCATTTGTTCATTTTCTACAAACTACATTCACCTGAGGCATAAAACAAGTAATATGCAGGTCTGGACTAATAACAGGTTTTCTATCCACTATCTCACCAGAGCTAGACATGGAAGCTTCCCAGCCCTCTGTGAGATGTGTGGTGGTACCTTGAAATCTCTTTGAGAAATAAAGAAAAGGCTTATGAATAAGGAAACACTGTCTTGAAATTCTGTAGGAGTTTCTAAGCCAAAATATCTGCAGATTCTTTGCAGATCCTTGGTAGTTATAGCTAGGAAGATAAGAAAATTAAAACTCCCCAGCATACATCTAGTATATTTTCCTTTAAAATGCATAATAAACTCAGTTCTAACACACAGTTAGCCACATAGACTGTGAAGATTTTAGCTAGCTGTACCTGTTTAAAATTATTCATGTAGCTCACTTAAGGTTTGACATTTCTTAAATACAGTTGGAAGAATAATAGCTTTTCTATTCTGTGGCTGAATGGAAAAAGTTGGAAAAAAATAATTTAGGTCAAATGTTCAGGAAAACAGAAACAGCGGACAAGTGTTTTTGGATCACTCTAATTGTTTCACTTACTCTGAAAAAAAAAAAACACACTTCAATTAATTTGCCTTTTTTTACTTTCTTTTTAAACAAGCTGTTTGTCCTTCCTTTCTTTAAGGTAGGTTTTCCTAAAGGAAAAACAATATTTTAAAAACAGAAGTAAGAATGTCAAAGCAGACCACTCCGGCTCTCCCTAGACAAATATTTCATACAAAAATAACTCGGGAAGTAACCTTTTAGTCTTCAAAAATATTTCAGTTGATCTTGACACAAATTTTTAGACTGTCTCATTGCCTCCAGAGCTTCATTTCTTTTACCTCATCTACTGCCCACTGAAAAATAAATAAATAAATAAATGGCCTCCTCTATTCCAAATGAAGCCATCCTGTCATGCCAGGAAAACTCTTTTACTGGCATCTGTTCATACAGGCACTATATTCTGTAGTGGTGGAGGTTCATGAACAGTAGTCATATAAGTTGATCTCAGCCTAATTCCCCGGTTGTCTTTGAGCAAATGGAGACCTGCTCTGCGAGGGAGGGCAGAGGTGCCTGCCCAGCTCCTGGGCAGCCACTGGGGCATCCGCAGGCACCAGGGCTCCTGCTCGCACGCACGGAATGCCTAGGTTGAGCACGAGCCCTGGCAGCATGGGTTGGCCTCATCCAAACCCTGCCCAAGGAAGCCAATGGCTTTGACTTAAATGTAGTGTAGGGAAGTGCTGTAGGACACTAACATGATCCAAAAGAAGAGAGCCTTGGCTAAAAAGTCATAGTGAGTGTTTTCATAGAATCACAGAATCGTTAAGGTTGGAAGGGACCTCTAGAGGTCATCTAGTCCAACCCCCCTGCACACACAGGGCCACCTAGAGCACGTGGCACAGGACTGCGTCCAAGCGGGTCTTGAAGATCTCCAGAGAAGGAGACTCCACAGCCTCTCTGGGCAGCCTGTTCCAGGGCTCTGTCACCCTCACTGTCAAGAAGTTCTTCCTTAAGTTCCCATGGAACTTTTGATGTTCAGTTTGTGGACATTACCTCTAGTTCTGTCAGTGGCCACCACTGAAGAGGCCGGCCCCATCCTCCTCATTGCCTCCCTTGAGGCACTTATAGACACAGATCAGGTCCCCTCTCAGCCTTCTCCTCTCCAGGCTGAACAGGCCCAGCTCCCTCCGCCTCTCCTCATAGGGCAGATGTTCCAGGCCCCTGATCATCCTTGTGGCCTTGCACTGGTTTTGCATGAGGGGTGAAATCTCACAGCAGCTCGTTAGCATCTCTGCTTGTCTTAGAACAGACCTCAGCTCACACCGTTGAATATAGATACATATATATGTAGAGAACTGCAGAAACAAGCCACGTGACAGAGAAACTGGTTTGCTGCTAGCATTAAATGCTGTGTCATGGTCATTTCCTCCGTTCCTAGGTGGTATTGTTGCACCTCCCAAATACAGCTCCTAGAATCACATGGCATCATCAGCTGTTTTTTTGTGGGGAATAGAGGAGTGCCTCCTGTGTTCATGTTCTTAAAGAGGTTCCTCTGTGTGTGCAGTAGGGAGGAAGGGGACAGAAAAGGTGGGGATTTCCAAAATATTTACCATTTGCTTGTGCCCTTCTGACGCATGGTATATCTCTTTCCTCTCTCTCTCTCTGTTTTTATGTTTTGTTAATAACAATTAAAAGGCAGATGTGTAGTTTGACTAAAGAACTAGAAAATGAAAACAGTTTTTTTCAAGTCTGATTATCTTCATTTTATTTGCATCATGAAATAAACAAACCTTTTCAGAGAGAACTGCTTGGAATCAGACTGTGCAGGGAAGTGGTGTTTTCAATAAATGTGTGTGGTTCATGTGAGATGTAGAAACTTCTGGATTTATTTAGGAAAACATGGCTTTAAAAAGAGCTACTCAGAAGAAAGCAATTAAATGTAATTTAGAAAAAAATGCATATTGCGGCATAAATGATGGAACGCTATTGCAAAATGTATAGCTTTCTCTCCTGGATTTATTTTTTCTGGTTGGAACCTCTCCACACTCCTGAACCTATCCTGAACAGAAATGGCTAATCTTATTGAAATGTGGGAATGTTTTTAGTGGTTTTGGGTGTGGGAAAATGCCTACAAAAAAGATAAATCCTTGCTGTTCAGATCAGACTTACTAAATTCTGCTCTGACTGAGAGTCTGGGAGGCTTGAAAAGGTGTATTTGAAGCTCATGAAAGTCTGGGGCAGTCTCTTCTCACTTGGTCTTGAAGGCGGCTTCAATGTGGAAGTCCTGCCCTGAGGGTCAGTGGCATTTGGAGGAGGTGCACATAAAAAGTGCTTACTACCTCAGGAGCATTTCTCCATAAACTGGGGAGCTCCTCTGTATGTGCTGCATGCCTGAAGCATTGGCAGATGGATCCGGAGCTCAGAAATATTTTCTTCGGGTCAGATGTCCTTTTTCTCCTTTAGGTTTAAAGTAGAACACTGTCCATCCACATGCAATCACACTAGCAAACAGAAGAAAAAAAAAAAAAGTGTAGATGCTTTTGTGAGGTTGACTGCATACCAGTTTGGGGGCAGTACAGAAATTGTCATTTTTTCTTGTTTCAATATTGAAGCTGTACTTCAAAAAATGTATTAAGGTACCAAATGTAAAAGCAGAAATGTGTCAGCCTCAGCCTGCCACTCACTTCATCCCTACTAGCTGTGGCAACGGTCTGTAGACTTCAGATTGTTGCGGTCAAAAAAGCTTTTATTTCTATCTAAAGTTACCACTGATCCAGGGCCCTCTACCAACATCATCTCAGGGTACAAGTTCTTGGAAGCAGTAACAGCAGGATTGTTTCTCTTCCTGCCTGTATGATCATTTTAACCTTAATTATATCTGTTCATTTATTAAAATAAATAGCTTGGGAATTTAATAATTTTTAAATTCCAGCTGTTCAAACAGTCCTTTTATTTTCTTTGTATGCACTGTTTCATGGGCAATTCATTGTATCCATTTTCCCTTTTATTTTGTACAGAGAAAATGCAATGTATTTTCCAGATATCCCTGGGAATTACGTGTAGAACTACTACTTGTTCAAAACACGGCCATCACTAAAGATGAATTTGGCCTCTTTTCTTTAAATGCACCAGTGGCCTGTCTGAGGTGATGTTCTCCTCACTGATTTTTGATTCACAATAAGCTCGAGTCTGCTGCCTTGCAGCATACTATTCCATCTGTCCCTTGCCTCTTCCATTTGAAAGTAACCTGCTTTTCCCTGAGCTCCTTCCTGGCTCCTGTGCCTTCTCCTACTGGTCCTTCTGCTTGTTCTTCAGCAGCATTGGTTGGCGTCCAGGGATGATTCAGAGCATAAGCTGTAAAACGTGCTTAGGAGTAGTTTGTGTTTGCAAACCTTCTTTTTTTTATACATTGTTAACCCACACTGGAAAGACAATAAGGTCATTGAAGCCAAACAGAGACTTAAAAATGGAATTTGGCTGTCTTTTGTAGTTTTGTATTATTTCTTGTTATCATGCCATATCACACATCCAACCAAGCAAACAGCTTTCCTGCATTCAGTGCTGCAAAGCATGTAATGAGGCACAGTCCCTGATACAAGGAGATAACACAAAGGAAACTTCAATATCTTGCATCTACTAGGGAAACAGGTCACAAAAAATGATTTGCTTTAATATTTAAAGTTGGCAGTGCATTTGTCTTAAAGTACAATCTGCTTTTCAAATGGATGTAGATCATTTTAAAGATCCGCTTTAGTGTTGGAATAGTATAAAAAGTCCGTTGTATAAATCAAAGTAGGGAGGGGGCTTGTCCATTTTAAAAGCAACTACACAGCTCTAATATGTTCAAGGAAGTCTATAACTTTCATGCCTGCTGACAGATTTAAATAAGTTGGAAAAGTGAGTACAAGGCCTCGTGCAGCTAGATTTTATGTGCGTAAAGGCTAGTTGCCTAGTTAGGACCTATAGAAAACATCTCTTTTCCTAAAGATGTCAAAGCCTTTATGATTCACCCAAATCACTCGGGAAGTCCAAGTCTAAGTAGTGAAACAAACCAACAAGTTCCTCTTCAGCACTGTGAATGTTACTTGGGTCTCCCTTCTGAGGCAGAACAGAAATCTTCACGGCGATGTGGTCATGCGCTGGACCACGCACCCAACCTCTGTCTCTCCTGATTTGGTCTGTGTGATGTTCAGCTTCACATAGACGAGTTCTCAGCACGTTCTGAATGTGACATCCAGCTTCCAGGATACTACAAGGTCCTCAGAAAGTACATTATGGAAGGAAATGTGCTGTCCATGGGAGATTCTTACTGGAAGAAGGAAGGAACTAAAATCAATCTTAAGCTATAGCTGAATGCTTGCTGGCTCTCTTGCTCACTGTGCAAAAGCGGAGATGTCCCAACACTTTTCAGTTAGCGTTGTCTTCCCTGCATTTATGCACCCTGTGATCTAGGCAAGTCTGAACCACAGTCCTCAAGGACTTGTAAAAGGCCATACTGTGAAAAAACAGATTAAAGGTAGTAAACAGAAAGAGGCAAAGGAAAAGGAAAGCTTTCCTGACTTCTAATGAGGGATGTCTAACACAAAAAAGAAAAAGCTGGCCCATCTTCAGAAATGTCTTGAAATCCAAATCCTGTTAGTGCTTCATGAAAAACACTTCAGGTGTTCTGTTGAGGTACCGTTGAGTGAATATGTGATGGGATTTTGTTTTTCTTTTTTTTTTAGATAATAAGAAGCAATGCATAGAATATACAGGAACTAGAGTTCTCCCATTCTTTAGCATGGAACAGAAGCTCTTCTCTGTGTTTATGGAGCTCTATTCCTATGGAAATGAGATTCATATTATGCACTAGATCCGTTAGTGGCGCACTGAAATGCTTATAACCTAAAACAGGAGCTAAGTTATGCACGTATCAAGACAGGCACAGGATTTGTCTGGAAAAGTTTAAAAAGTTGCCCCAAAAGCTTTTCTGACAAAAGATTTCCTTTCCGCTCAGACGAAAATGAAGCTCGAATAAAACTAACTATCATACACAGGTATGGCCAAAATAACTGATTCCTGTCGCAAGCATAAATAGATGCATGGAATATTCCTGGTCTTATTTTGGTGTTTGCAAAGCACTGCTTTAGGGCATCAAAAAGGTTTGTGGCTCCAAGAGCTGATGCTCTACCGAATACCACCCACATGCTACCACCACCAGGGAAGCCGTAGATAATGCGATGCTGTCTGAATCCCTTCCCCTCGCCGCTCTGCACACATCAGCCCTCGCCCAGGCCTCTCCAAATTGCAGTTGCACATTGTGCTTCCTTGGAAATGTGCAAGCCATCTGCCACAACTCTGTTTGTTTTTGAGCTCGTACATAAGCCATTTCTTTGTGAATAGGTGCTTATCGGTTTCTTTTGTTATTATTTATACTTTGAGGTAGGTGATGGGGAGTCCAAGACCACCAACACTGTCTTCGTCTGACCAGATGCTTACAGAACTATTTTCTATAAATAATGGGAGAAGTTTCTGAAAACTCCTGTTCCTATTTATATTTCAGTTGGATTTTTCGTTAGTTCTGCCTTGTGTATATATTGGTAAGCATGTCAGTAAATAAGACTGGCAAAATATTGTAAATGTTCTGTGACAATTAAAAGTGATAACTCTTCAAAGTAAAATATCTAGTTTATAAAAAAAAAAGGGACAAGACAGAGATTATGAGTCACTATAAACATATGCTGGTGAGAAGCAATGCTTTTAGCAAATATTTGGAAACGTGTCAAGTGCTACTAAATAGCACTTTTCTTTCCCTGTCACTGCCTGAGATTGCCATCATTGATGTATGAGAGACAGAAGGATAGTTTGGGTGCTTTTGCTTTTGAACCTCTTCTAAAGAGGGGCCCCTTATATTCATTCAGTCTTTCTCACTTTTGTATTTGGTCTGATCTCTTCAAATAAAGAACTTGATAGCCAGAAATCTGATCCCCGGAATATTCTTCCCAAGCACTGCTCAAAAACCAAAATATATCTTTCTCTTCACAGTATTGTCTCAGAGGAGCACAGCTGCTTCTCTGAGTTGTGGATAGCAAGGTGGTCTGATACATACTTCCTTTGTGCTTGCATATGTACAGAAGTATGTAAAATACCGTTCAGGAATTATCCTGAACAGAGTAGAAAAATAAATATGCTACTCTCTCAGACAATGGAAAAAAGTCTTAACTATTTGATAACTTGAAGTATTTGCTTGATAGATGAGTTTCTCGTCTCCCCTGAAGTTTGCAGTCTTATGTGTATGGAGAGAAGATGCAAAATCAAAGAATAACAGAGTAATTTGGGGTTGGAAGGACGTCATCCTGTCTGAAACCCACTGAAAGCAGGGCCAATTTTGAAGCCAGTTTGGTTTTGCTTGTGGCATCAACTAGTTACGTTTCAAATGTCTCCAGGGATGGAGAATCCTCAGCCTCCCTGGGCATGAAGTACAATTTCTTCCCAAGCTTCTGTATGGGTGCTTGGGAAGAAGTCTTGGGAATCTCCATGGCTTGCTTAGTATTTCTGCAGTGAATCTAATGGCTTAGATCCAGTTCCATTTCTGCAAATAGGTGATTCAGCCCCTTAGGCAACTAACGTAGATTAGACTTCTTCAGAAGGCTTCAGAGCAAGGGAACATATGAGATGTGCCAGTGCTTATGAACAGTCATACAGATGGGAAGGCAGTAGACATAACCTGTAAGCTTAAATACCACTAGTCAGACAGATGCTAGACAACGGAATCACAGAATCCCTAAGGTTGGAAGGGACCTTTGGAGATCATCTAGTCCAGCCCCCCCTGCACATGCAAAATACCTTACAAAAAGTCAGTGGCACTTTAAAAGCTGTTTGTTTTTAAAAATACTCAGGCTATTTGGGGCCCACTTGCTAGGAATATCATAGTAAATGAATTTAAAAAATTGTTTGCAAAGAGCAAATTATTCACAGTAAGTGAATAGGGGTATAGTGACATAACACAGTTATCCAAACTCCAGCACATCTCTCCATCCCCCTAGAGCAATAAAATCCCTAGTAGCATGGTCTAGCATGTTTTATCTAGCACATATGGGGCTTCCATGTGTGAGCGTACAGTACAGTAAAGAGTTGGGTTTAATGTCTCATCCGTAAAGATACATGTAAACTTCCAAAAACTAATGATATTTACATAATACCAAAGCCCCGCTGTTCTTTCTTCTTTTACAAAGAGACAGAAGTACTGACCCCAGCAAGAGAAACAATCAAAACCAGCAATTTTTCAGCATGTGTTTTGCCAGGGGCTCTGCACATTACAATTTCAGTTGTGTTTCTTTAATCCCAATCTATACAATGTCCTGCTTCGTGAGCCAAAATCAGACCCAGGACAGAGTTAAGGGGAGAGATCAGCAAAAGCAGAAAAATATGCTGGGGGGTACGTATAATGGTGCCAGATTTTCAAGTCTGAGCTATTCCCGTAATAAGGACTTCATAATTAATAAATGTTTCATAAGCAGCTTTTCTATGCATTTGTATTTATTGCCAGGTAAAATTCCCCATCATAACCTCAGCTCTGCCCATGCTATTTCTGGCATTTCCTTTGCGTAAGAGACAGCAATGCTGGGACCAGTCTGGGGTATATGCACTCTCAGTGAGTTATGTATGTGCTCTTTGGCAAGCTGGATTCTCAAATTAGAATTTAAGTTGTGCATTTTCTCAGGCTTGCTCTTCTATCCAGCAAGCAGTTTGACATCGGTTGGAGGATAACTTCTTTATCTATTTCTCTTTCAAATTTGTAAGTCATTAAGCTGGGCAGACTCATAGACAGCACAGTTTTACAAGTCTCATTTCATTAGAAAACCGCGCGCAAAAAAAAATCAATTTTTGTCAGTTTCTGGGTTTTCTAGAAAAAAAAAATGAATTAAGCCCCAAATGTGTTCAGCTGCAGGGGTACAGGAAGTAGAAAAAAGTGGTCTTATTTAAAATGGCCTGTATGGTTACAATGCTGATGCTGTGAATGTCTGTTCCCAGAATGAGGACTCTCTTTTTAATTTCTGCTTTCCATGCCTAGTTAATCAGAAGATTGCAAAGGGAGTGGTGGCTCAAGAAAGTGACAGCCAGGAAATTAATATTTGTAGAGAGATCAAAACCCTACGTAGTGTCTTGGATTTGTTTGTTTGTTTTGTATGTGTGTGTTTTTGTTTGTTTGTCTTCTGAAATGATGGGACCTCTATGAGTAAAGTGAATTCCTTTTTACTGAGAAGATTACCTTTCCTGTTCAGGAAAGGTTTAATGTGAGGCAACATAGTTCAGGAAGGAAGAAGTCTAAAGCTTGCCCACAGATGTAATGATAGTCTAGATCAGGGAAGCTGGATCCTCCCAGAGCCTGGATGTCTGTGTGCAGAATCACCAAGGTCGCAGCTTCTTGGAAGCTTCATGAAGCTTCCACTTTTCCCCAGCCAAAAAGTATGAGAAGCTTCAAAAAGGCAGCACGTCTGCAAAACTGAAGATCGTTTCATAGAATCATAGAATCATAGAATGCCTAAGGTTGGAATGGACCTCTAGAGGTCATCTAGTCCAACCCCCCTGCACACGCAGGGCCACCTAGAGCAGGTGGCACAGGACTGCATCCAAGCGGGTCTTGAAGATCTCCAGAGAAGGAGACTCCACAGCCTCCCTGGGCAGCCTGTTCCAGGGCTCTGTCACCCTCACTGTCAAAAAGTTCTTCCTTAAGTTCCCGTGGAACTTTTGATGCTTCAGTTTGTGGCCATTTCCTCTGGTTCTGTCAGTGACCACCAGTGAAAAGAGGCCAGCCCCATCCTCCTCATTGCCTCCCTTGAGGCACTTATAGACACAGATCAGGTCCCCTCTCAGCCTTCTCTTCTCCAGGCTGAACAGGCCTAGCTCCCTCAGCCTCTCCTCATAGGGCAGATGTTCCAGGCCCCTGATCATCCTCGTGGCCCTGCGTTTCGTTATAGGGAAGTTCACACGTGACTTGTTTTACACCCTTTCGCTATGCCCTGTAGAACAAATCAGTTGTGGGGCTGCTGCTGTTTCTTTACTGGCTTGTAAAACTTGATTACTTTTCCCAAATCCACAAGATCACTGTTTACCAGACTTCTTGTTACTATTTCCCAAATGACACCAGTCACCAGTAGAGAAGATTTACCTTAGGAACTAATATTTGTTTTGATTGAAGTTTTGATTTGATGGGTTGATTTGATTAGGTGGCAGAGGGGCTGTTAGCATCAAAATCAGGGCAGTTTAACTGCATATAAAGAAGCCAGTGGCATCCATAACAGCAGTGCCTGCGATTCACTTGTGCTTCTGTCTATTGCTCTTATAATCCACTGACTACAAGCTGGAGGAAGCCAGCTCTGCTAAAACAGATTATACGTTTCCAGCGAGAAAATAATTATGAAGTTGATTACCCAAGGGCTGCTAGGGTTGTTCATGACTGTTTGGAGACATAGGTAAAGTGCCAAACCCAACCTAACATGAGCACAGGTTTAACCTAGGTTAATCTAGTGATTACTGAGGAGCCTGAGTGGTGCCAGGTGCAGGCCAACTGATTTCCTTAAGTCTGGCTAATGAAGGGCAAGTTTTCAGAGTACTAAAGTACCCATAGGGGGCTACTGCTGGGTTTGCCAGTGCTAACATGCTGCTGGGAAGCAGAAGCAGGAAGGTGGGGCAGGGGGAACGTAAGATACTTGTTTCGCCACTGGTGGGGAAGGTAAGACACAACTGTTGTCTCCTTCGGATCAGGCAGTCAATGAACAGCAGGCTGTGTTGGCTGAAAAGGAGTAACAGGAGTATCCTGTAAACAGAATAACTTGACACAGATGAGAGGCTGCTGCTGAAAATGGCCTTGCTTTTAATGCCCAATATGATCCAAAGCAGGTATTTGTTTAATCTGTCAAGTATATCCCTTTGGAGGGGCAAAGGGAGGGAGTAATCCTAGTAGCAGGAGGCTAGCTTTCAAAGAGCAATAGTTTTGGAGGCAACAATGTCTTTGCTGATGTTTGTGCCACCTAAACTTTCTCCAGGTGCTTCCTTATAGAGCAATAGTGCCACCTCTTTGGAAACAATCTTTGCTGCAGCCAGTCCCAAAAGTGTGAATGTGAACTGAAATGTGGTGTCAGAGCAGCAGAGAGATGCGAAAAGTGCAGGTTCTTTTGTCAGACATTTTTTGGCTCTTCTGTGCTAGGCTCACTTTGACCCCCTCAGCATCTTCCTCTTGAAGTTATCTATGATATCCTTCTCCGTATTATCCTCATGGAGTTATCTATTGAGCTGCTGCTTCTGCAGCCCAAGACTCTTAAGCTGTCACAGTGAAAACCCAACTGCTTATTCAGGAGGGATGGCAGGTTTTAAAGAACTACCCTATTTTCCAGTAGTTAATACCTTTCTTAGCTGCAGCTGCCTGTCTTGTGGGTGTGATGAACGGAGGCAGCAAACATGCTTATGAAATGAATGGTTTCATTCTTTCCAATGTAGATGGAAATGATGGTTTCACTTTGTTAAACTTTGAAATTTCCTAATCTTTTTTTTATAGTGTGATTCCAGCTAAAATGTCATGAAAACTCTGCTTACCAAGAAGAGTAATGGTAGCTGTTAATATCTTTTTCCCCATAATACTTCAGAGATTGATAAACTGGGTGTAACAATCAACCAGAACTGAGATGCAGCCCAGCTGCTGTAAAATGGCAAGTAAAATCACTTCAGAATGGGTTAGGAGAGGACAGAAGGAATATGTATATGTAAATGAAAGTTCAGTGGGGTTGTAAGACTGTAAAATTGGGTGTGGATCAGTACATACCATATTTAAGACGCTTACTACTTACAAGAGTTACTGGATGGCAGAACAGTCTTTGGTCCTAAATTCATCTTCTTGATGAGAATGTGTAGTGCACAATAAAGGGATAAAAGCAACTGGAACATTTGAATGTGAAATGTTGGAATTTTCTTTTGCATTACACCCATAATTAGAAAATTATATATATTTTTTTTACCAGTAAAATCTACTTTATGCAAAATAAATACCCAGCTAGTCAGAAAGAGGAACGGGTGTGCAGCAGGTCTGTCAAGTTCAAACCAAGGAGCACTGAGCAGCTCAGCACTCTTATTCCCACTTATGCCTGGCACACAGTAAGAGGGATATGCACCTCGCTTTGTGCACATGGCTGTTTGTGATGCTTTTTTTCCTGTTGTTAAAATAGCAGCAGGTATGCCTTACTAAAGAATTAAGTTTTATTTCTAGTGTTCCCAGAAGTGCTTCAGATAACATCTTGGTCAATGCAATACTACACCTAGCAGCACCTTAGGAGGTGATGAAACATTCCACAATACAGACAATTCCAAGGGGTGGGCCGGTTAGCTCAGTTGGTTAGAGCGTGGTGCTAATAACGCCAAGGTCGCGGGTTCGATCCCCGTACGGGCCACTGTTTTTCCTGGTCTACCTTGGGAAGAGCATTCCCAGCAGGTTGAGGGAGGTGGTTGATCCTCCTGCTCCGCTCAGCCCTGGAGAGGTCACCTCTGTGGTGCTGGCGCCAAGGTCGGGCTCCCCAGCACAAGAGATGAGCGTCAGGTCTCCTGGAGAGAGTCCAGCTCCAACATAGGGCTGAAGACATTGAGGGGACCCCGGAGCATCTTCAGCCTGGAGAAGGGAAGACGGGGTGGGGGGGCTGGGGGAACAGGAATCTTATCCCTGCGTAGAGATATCTAAAGGGAGGGTGTCAGGAAAATGGGGCCAAACTACTTCCAGCTGCCATGAACTGAAACACTGAAAGTCCTGCCTGAATATAAAAAAAATCTGTGCATTAATGCAACTCATAGAAATGTGAATATCAGCATGTTACTGCATTTCCTCCAGAAGAAAGCATGAGAAGCCTTGGGGTACAGCCTCTGCTGTCCAGCGACTCCATGGATTTGGACGGCTAACATCCACCTGCTGAATTATTGCAAGAGTTTTTGTTGCAGTTTGATAATTATCAGAATTGCCTCACCTGGATACCATCTCTTAGCTCTTGAGTGCAGTGAGCCAAACATATCAGATATTAGGAATGTTTTAAATTTTTTTAATTCTAGATGTCTTAAATTACAGGAGCTTTGCCTGGCAGTGTTCCTGTTGTTGTTTGTTTGCTTTTTTAACCTGCTTCTTACTGTTGCCTTTTTGTGGCAGCCCCTGGAGTAGAGCCCCATGGAGTTGGCTCCTCTGTGAACATGCAACTTGAAGGCCCTGTTGATCACTTGGTCTATTCTAAAAGTCAGAGAAGCCTGTGCATTGGCACAGCAAGATGTGATTGGCAGCTAGGTGATGACAGCTAACGGCAAAATCTAGGCTTTAGGTTAAGATAGAGACTCTTGACTTAGAAATCCATCCTGACCATGGTCTGGTTCAGCAGTAGAAGTAAGAGCAGTACCCTAAGGACTGTTTTCCCTGAGCAACTCGGGGCAGAGCTGCAGGCAAGGGTGCCCAGGGCTGCCTGCATCCCACTTCCACACCCCTCTTGACTTTCCAGCCTATTGCGGAGAATACCGATGGCTCCTGAGGCTCATCTCCATCCTCTGCACTGCCGTTGTCCCTGCATGCTGGGGGAATCTGTTCAGAGCTGCCTGAGGGTGAAGGGGAAAAGGGGCAGCTGCTTCACTGCTGATACAAAGGTGAGTTTGCCACAGCTAGGCTGAGGGGAGAGAAGGAACCGGGACTTAGGATCTCTCCTTGCCTCATTAGAGCAAGAGTATTTGGCTTCCTGGTATGCCTAGAGACAGCTTTCTGTAGGCAGGACGGCATATGGGGTTTTTAAATCTCTAGTTTTGTTCAGTCCTCCTGAATATCGGCTGGTTTATTCTGCAGCCTGAAATTCATGTGGATACCCTGTTGAATTTATTTTGCTGTCCTTCCAGCTGAAAGGTGAAGGAGCCATCTACCCCGATTACACATATTAGACCATTCTGATAGCCTCTAAAACTAGTTGTATTGGACCGAACCATTTAGCAGAGGAGCATGCATTTCACCAAAAGAAAAGCATGTTCCTCAGCAGTACATTCGGGGTAATAGGTGTGATGGGAAACATGCTGTGCTGAGAGCACAAAAGCAAACTTCATTCTCCCTTTGCTGCCCTGACATTCTTCAGCTTCTTTTCCACATTCTTTTTTCTGTTTGTTCAGATGAATCTTGAAATGATGGAAGGATGCCTGCAGCCTCCTGGGTAAACTGGTGCTGCTGGCAGTTCAGCCAAACACTTTTGCTATAGCTTAAAACTCCACCATCTATCCAGAGAATTCAAACTTCTGTAGACTACAGCACAGGCAGACAGTGTGTAAATGTTTAGTCTGAGGTGTTTTATTATCTTGTTTCTCTTTTATTTGACAACTAACATTTAACCTATCCTCCCTGAGTTTTTTCATCATGCAATGCTTGAAAAATATAGTGAAGTCAATTTACTGAACCAGTTTCCCCTTGGTGAAAGTATAAAAAAATCTTTGGATAAAAACGGTGGAAGATTATTGCTGTGGACTCTGCTTCTGTGAAACCTATGGTTTATGTACAGAGATGCTCCTCAGAAAAGTATTTTGTTTTTGTTTTAATTGATGAGAATTTTGGTCAATTCAGACAAGAGAAAACACCCTTCCACAAAATGTTGGTGGAGTTTTGGTGAACCAGGCAATGTACCAGGCATCTGGGAGATGCTATAGATCATATCAAAAGCTTCCAAATTTCATTTTTAATCATGGTTTATGATTATTACTTTTTACAGTACATATTAAATTGACTTTGCACATTACTGATGATTAGATATTCACCTTTGAATAGCTGAAGATTTCAAGTAATGGAATAGATCCATCTTGGAAGGAGGCTGCCAGCCGTCAGTATAAGATATATCTTTTCGGTCAAGTATTTCCTGTCTCTTCTGGATGGAAGTTTTACAGGCAGTGAGATGGCTTGAATGGAAGATTTCTTTGTTATTTATTGCAGAGATGTGTGTGTCTTACTAGGTGACTTAATGATGTCTATCCTAAAATATATTTTTTAAAAAGCCTCTGTTTTCAGACACTTCTGGATCAAATCCATCTAAATTAGTGGGCCAGCAGTCATCCTGTATAGTTGGTGCCATTAGTTTTGTTCAGATGACATCAGTGTTCAGTTTGCAACACAGGATCCAAAGGATTCAAGATGTAGTAAAGAGTCCTAACAACCTAAGTTAGGATGTGGAGTTGCTATTTAGCATTTTCATTCATTTAAGGTAGATTAACTAAATGGCAATATAGTACCCAGCCATGCACATAACAGGGGCCTCGGGAGCAAAGCCTCTTTTTTTTTTTTCCCTCCATTTTCAGCTATGGTGTAGTCTGTCTTCTATGGCTGTGCTGATTAATAGTGTCAAAATAATACTGAATATTTTTCCTGGTCCAGTAGTCCCATCTTTGCAGACGCCATGATGCTCTGGCTTTAGTCAAAAGACTTCAGCTTTTTGATTTAAACTTTGACATAAACGTTCAGACAATTTTCAAAAAGAGGAAAGAGCGCACCTTGAGCGATGCAGGTCGGTCTAATACTTCCAGTCATTTATTCAGCAGTGACTTTGGGAATGGGAACCCACAGTTTGAGTCACTTATAGCCTTTCTCCTGTTTTTAATTCACTCTACTTTGCTGTGAGGGAGGATTTAACAAAAGCCTCAGTACTGTTGTTTTATAAATCCGTATTTTATAAGTCTGGACAGCACTGTGAGAAGGAAGTTCAGACAAGGGGGTCTTATAACAGCAGGGAAAATATTTTAAATATCAACTAAGGTGGATGACTTCTGTCCAGCATAACTTCCCTACAGTACCAATTCCATTTTTTATTTAATGCTTTAAGTAACAATTCCTTTTTGCTTGGTGACTATTTTATTAAGAACATGAGTTTTTTACTTTCAAGTTTACAAAGCTGACAGTTTTATCTAGTCTCTCTACACCTCTGATACTCCCGACCTTACTCATCTCATCACTGTGCAGAGCTGTCGCTCTTGGCAGAAACACATAGGTTTTGTGAAACTGGGCAAGTTAGGAAAACCTACAAGCAAAGTCCTGCTCTGTTGAAAGAGAAGTCTGTTCAGATCTGTTGCCATGCCACATGAGGCAGGAGTATGATGCACATTCCTAAAACGGATGCTAAAGCTGTTTTTGTTATTCCCACTTATCAAATCCATGCTCTTGGATCCTACTATGAAGATGGATAGCATTATTTTAGTGTTAGTTAAGTATTGATCCCAATGCCTATTAAAATCAATGGGTTCAGGTCCTCCATGTGGTCTCCAAGAGGAAAAAACCCGGGGAAAAAAATAAAATTGGTTAAAATTATAAAAATAAATTTGAAAATCTTTTCATATAGACTTGGGCAAATATTGCATAACATTTTTGTGACTCTTCATTGAAGATTTAAATTAAAATGCTTAATACAAAAGCAATCTAGATATTTCTCTACAATACACAGCATATGGACAAAATGTCCTGTAAAGCGAGACCTTTTTAGTCCTTCCTCTTTATTCATACAGAAGTTCCGAAAATTGGATAATATTTTTCCTTTTAATTCTAACGGCATTCTGTATGATCTGAAAGTTAGGATATATGGCTATATATCTGGAAACTTCTTTCTACTTATCTCCAACATCTTAGTACAAATGATACTAACAGGCGACTAACCAAGGAAATTATGATGCTTGGACTGTGCCTTTGAAAAGGATGTTTTGAGTGATGCATGGTTATAATTTTCCAGATTGCGTTCAGATGTCAGAACTGGCAGTTGTTTCCCAAAGCAGCAGGTGTTCAAGTTGACAGACTTGGTGGTAATAATAACCAACAGAAAATTGCAGGCGGAATTCCATATAGCATAATATTCATGTTTGGCTACATGTAGTCATTAGCGAAAGTTTTATGTAAGCCACAGCCTGATTATAACAGAGACTGAGTTCAGTCACTGAATACATCTATTTTAGGTTTCTTTCTGACTCTTGGGAAAGATGTTTATCCCATGGCTGTTCTGTGTGAGCACCCCTCTAAGGATCCATGAGAGAAATATCTGTCCTAGTCCCTGTAAATGTCTTGTTGGAAAATGAAGAAAAATACAGTCATAATACATGAGCTGTGTCCCTGAAAAAAGCTTGGGATGTAGTCATGGATATTGGAGGGAAATTTATGTTTTTATTTGTTCTTAACCAGAGTGGGGCTCCATCAAGGCTTTCAAAAACTATTGTGAATATGACAGTTCACATAGAAAAGTGATGGGACATTTTAACAGGGATCAACACAATATTTCAGTACTAACTTGGCAAAGCAACCAGAGAAGAAGCATGGAAAAAATCAAAGGGTCTGTTTTTAAGACCTGTCTCTGTTTTCAGAATATAGAAAAGATTCAGCACTTGTCCTAAACTCCTGGATGATCCTTCTGACAGACCCGTCCTCCTATCCGAACACGTACACACTCACTTAAAACATATATTGTTGAAATGTCTTCCAAGACAATGCTAACCTAAAATGAAGTTGATCCAAAGAAAATGTGCTTGCAGTCCAAAATGCTTGTTGTTCCCTCACTTCAAATATTGACATTTGTCTGGGTGCTTCTCAATGTTTAAGTTGTCCACAGACCAAGGCTGTTGCTAACATTGCCAAGAAATAGGACTTTTCTCAGTTGGAAATTTCATAATCATTACCACTCTTTAGTGTACACTTTCTGTCTCATTTCATTTCTATTGTAATCAATCAATGTAACTTGAAAATCAATATACCTTGTTTCCTGAATGTCACTCCACTGTCTGCCTTCACAGGAACACTTAAGTTCACCATTTTTCTATATATTTCTTTTAATATTTGTATATACATTACCAGATGAATAATGCTCAAATGCATGTTCCCTGGCCTCGTACTTTTGTCTTTAATTCAGTCATTGCTTGGGTGCTTGATTTCAGAGAAATCTATTAGATGGAGAGAAGCATCACGCACCTTTACAGATCTGTATTCGCATAGGAAGTAGACAGTCTTATTCTTAAAATGGCCAAAGGACCTTGGAAGAAGACAAATTCTCCTGTAGACTTTTCAGTCTGTCATTATTGTGTTGTAATGTTTAGTTTATAATTACTGTCATTTTGTTGTTATCTCAAGGGGCATCTTAATGGCACAGGAGAATAGCGATGGCAAGGAAAGATCTAGATTAGATGCTAGAAAAAGAAATTCACAGTGAAGGAGATATACACTGGAGTATTATGACCAGAAATGTAGTGAAAATCTTCACTTTAGGGATATTCTGAGTTTAGGTGGATATGATCTTGAGCAACCTACTCTAACGTCAAACGATGGCTCTGGTTTGAATATGCACTAGATGACCTCTGGAGATCCCTTACAACTTAAATTGTTTTCAGATTCTGAGAATATTCTGTTCTTTTGTCAGTAGATTATAAAGTATCATCATATGAAGGCTTGTAAAATCTGAAATCTTTAGGAATAGATAGCAGTAAAATTTTAATAGTAATATTTTTCCTCAAAAATGTCCTTTACAGTGACACACAAAATTCCATCATGTTACCATAGACAGAATTCACTGTCATTTATATCACAAAGATGACTACTGTCTCTTTACTAATGTTGTACATAACTTTTTTCTTCATGAAAATAAAGCACCAACGTCAGCCTTCCACTGTAATTTTGCCAGCACTTTGCCAATAAAAATAACATAGAAGATGGAAATCCTAATGGATGATTCATTCCACCTCCCTGCAATGGAAGAATGTTCCCTACTGCATACTGCTAGCGCGTTTCCTTGTCTCATATTAAATGTTCAAAATGACAAGGTTTCCACCACTACATTTGTCAAGCTAATTAAACAGTGGAGAGAGCTCAACTTCATGAATTATTCTGTAATGCCAGCCTAAGTGTTCTCCTTTTATCTTTTTTCTGTTACTGCTGATTCTCGCACACCATGTTGAAATACCTCTCCACCTTCTTGATGCTTAAATACTTCTTCTCTGTGCAATTTATGTGAAGAACTGTGGCTTGTCTCAGGTTTTCAACAGCTTAGATGCAATTACTTTCATTTTCCCTGGGATATTGCTCTTCTCAGTCATTTTTTGCTTCTCTGAAGTCTTTTTGATCATTGGGCATGTGGAACTGAGCACAGCCTTCAAAGCCATGTGCATAAGAGCCAAGAATTTAGGCTATTGTTTCCTTGCTTTGTGATGAGGTAGCTCTGCAAAAACAGGACAAAGCTGTATTTAACTTTCATGAATTTATATTATAGTTCAGCTGTGGAAATTTACCCATCAGAGTTCCTTCAGGATTACTGTTTCCCCATAGAACAGCCCCATTCTAGAGGTGTGTTATGGGCTGTCAGAGATGATCCTTTAGAACAGGTTGTTAAAATTGCTGGGTTTATATTTCATGTTGGAGAAACTGAAATAGAGGATAAATGGGGTGAAATGTTCTATATGCACCGGCCAAGGCATGGGAGCTGGCTCCAGCATAGCCTTCCTTTCAACATCTTTAAAATATTAGTAAACCCTACCTATGTGCAATGTAGCTGTATGAAAGCAAAGACTATGTAGAGATTTATGCGCAATTCTAACACTTGCTGTGTTGTTATAAAGAGGTCACCTGATAGATGTAGACCCAGATAAGAAATACTGCAAGTGTGGGAAGCAAATGAGCAGGGAATGGAGAGAACCAAATTCAGTGCAGGAAAGGAGAGGAGAAGGGACGTTAAGGCAACTCAAATCCCCCAGTGTAAATACCCTATATAGCCTTCCAGTCACTTCATTCCTTTTTTTTCCTGCCAGCCTTCACTCTATGTTCAGCCTGGAGGAGTATACAGAGCCTGTTTGTGTGTGCACAAACTGTGTGTGTTCTAAAGGCCCCCTTGCACCTGCCTATCTTTTATTCAGCACTACCAGGAATACATTTCTGCGTAGGTAGAAAAAGAGCAAGTTCCAGTTCACATTGAACTTCCTTTAAGAGAAAAGCAAACAAATGAGCTTAAGTTTCTGGAGGAAGTTCAACAATTCAAAATAGTCTTATAGGTTTCTAAACTCAATACAGAAGTACGGGAGAGTTGCCCACCGGTATGAAGATGTGAATCTGAAGAATCAGTGAGGTGCTGTGTTGCCAGCAAAGCGCTCTTCATTACATCAGGCAAGGACAGGGCCCCTATATGTTAACTGACAGCTGCTCAGTCTCTGACAGGAGTCCTCCCACAGAAAAAAAAAATGTTGTGCATCCACATTTCGATATCAGCTGGGATGAGACGTGCATCCAGGCCCAAATGATGACTGATCTGAGATGCATTGAATGCAATGTCC
Source organism: Crypturellus undulatus (assembly GCA_013389825.1). Taxonomy (NCBI): domain Eukaryota; kingdom Metazoa; phylum Chordata; class Aves; order Tinamiformes; family Tinamidae; genus Crypturellus; species Crypturellus undulatus. The sequence continues at coordinate 9,907 of VWPW01012033.1, read as the reverse complement.
ATTATTTAGAAGACCCATCTATATCTTTTTTGTTTGTTTGTTTCTTCCTGTAAACTTGACTGTGTGATCTGTTAGATAAAACAGCCTTTATGAAGCCTTTAAATGATAGCTATGCTGCAGTAATAAGCCAGTCACGACTGTCAAAAGCTTGGGAAAAGCAGGACTCAGTTCAAAACAGTTCTTTCATTTCCAACTTTTAACACAGACCAGCTTCTAAATGCTATATGCTTTTGCTGGTGTTTCTGGAAGTCAACCCTACTGATTGTTTTTCTTTGGCCTCTGCCATTCCAGCAAAGAATGATCTTAATCATTTAATAAAGAGTTGGTTGTTTTTTTGTCTCACAGTTGTTAGTAGAGCAGTATTTTAGAGTTGGTCAGAGTTTCCAATATATTCCAGTTTGCATCTCCAAAGCTAAAGGAATAACGAGTTTTTGTGTTCGGGCACGTCTTCGGAATAACACAGATTTTCACCTTAGCCTGTTTGTGGGCTCTCTCCTGCTGTGTTTTCCAGCAGCATTTACATGGGCTTTTTTGCCAATTCTTCCGTACAGAGTGATAGCAAAATGGCTTCTTCTCAGGGGTGAAGAGGTTCTGTCCTACTTGCTTGAGTCTGATATCTGCAGAGAAAAGCCCATTAAATCGAGGAGGGGATATAACACAGAGACAACACAGAGATCTAAACCAGGCTGCTGGGCTCTGCGATAGAAAACACCAAGCAAGCTTTTCAGGAAAAAAAATCTACTCTTGATCTGGCAGGGAGGAAGAGAACCCTAAATAAACCTGATGTTCAGGGATTTATAGCTCTGCATATTCCGAAAACTGTTCTCTCTCTCTTTCTCTTTCTCTCTCTCTCTCTATATATATATATATACAATGCAATATATATTTATATATAAAGAAAGAGAGATCAAATTAGGGACCGCTTACTTTTCTAAACAGCCATTATCTGGTCTTATTTTTTTATCTCCACTTCTTTGTCAATTATTGACTTGTTCTAATAAGCCTTTAGATAGCTAGATAAGCCTTTTGCTTATCTAGCTATCTAGTTTCAATACTTTGTATCTAAATATTAAGTGAAAAGACTGGGATCCCTTATCAGAATTTATTTTTTAAAAAAAAAGATGATTCCTTCTCTAGATGTTAGTAATACTGTCTGGGATGTTGAAGTAGGCATCCTAGTTACTGAAGTAGTTATAAACAGATGTGCCTGTATTTTATTTGTGATCTCACTAGATTTTTATGAAGGGTTTATTTTTCCTTCTGTGTGAAAAGTTTTTGGGGAAAAAAAAAAATACCGGAAGATGAAAATGTTATTACAGCAGGATTTTCCCATAGGATTTGTTTGGAGGGTGCAATACCTGCAGTCTGTCAGCTGGGAGCAGAGAGGGGAGCCAAACCTACGGACTGAGGGTTGCTTCATGGCCCATGTGTTCTTTTTAAAAAGAAGACAAAAAAAAAGTATTTTTAGTCACAAAAATGACTTTCTCATGAAGATCATTTATTTGTGTTCATGTGTTTTCAAAAGAGGGACAAAATTCAAGGAAATTCCCTGCAATTTACTACTGGAAGAACTCCTAAGGGTAGCTAATACTACATATACCATAGATCTTTTTAAAGAAAAGTGAGCTTGAGGGTTGGTGGCAGGGAGAAGGATGAGAGGGGCAGTGTGAGTAGGTTGTGCTAAAAGTGTAGCTCTCTGTTTAGTACTGACTGGATGGAAGATATTAAGATGCTACTTTACTGTAGTTTACCAGTCTCAGCACTGCTTTTTGCATAGAGCAAACATATTCTCTCTTTCTCTGCACTGAATTCTCAGTTATTCTTCCATAAGACTTCTAAGAAGAGTAGGTTCTTCAGTTTCCTACCACTTTTTGTAGGAAACTTAAACTGATAACATTGGACTTGAGTCTTTGGGCATGAGAAGGCCCACCTACCTCACAGCAGTTTCCGTAGTAGGACAGAAGAGATGATTGCCAAGCTGTGTAACCGTAAACGAGAGATTTCACATAGAAAACAGGGCTTGGGGGGATGACTTTAGCAATTTTTTGCTTGTTACAGCACCTCCTCAATGCTGTGTTAAACACCTACTGTTTTAATTTCTCAAGTACTTAAATGGAGAGTAGCCCCTAAAATAAAGCAGAAACCCAACTGTGCTGTCCCAGTTAGGCTCTGCTCTATCCTTAGAAATGAGCTGGCTCATTCATTCTCAAACGATGTTTTCTCACTTCTCCCTGTTGAAAACTTTTCCACTGTGAGCCCAGACAGATTAAAACCCAGCAATGACCTCTTGTGCAAAGTCTGGATGTAGCACAGGGAAAGCAAAATCTCTCTTTCCGGAACAGCAAATGTAACTGACCTCCTCCTTTCTCACCCACTCCCGTACATGTTTTATCAAAGTAGTGTGGTGGAATAGAAAGAAAACTATTTATTCAGGCTTTTGTATCCTGTTACCAATATACTAGAGACTCTGGAATGTTCAAATCTTGAAGTTTGGCAAAAGTATCCTTAAAGAAAACAATGAAAGAAATAGTTATGTTTTATCATTTTGGATATAAAGAAGTCTAGTGTTATAGTAATATGGCATTGCTATAAACTTGTAGATAATATTATTAGTAGTCATAATATTTAGTTCTTATTTGATACTTCCATGAATTGGTCTTAACTCTCTTGATGATTTCACAAACCATGTCTCTCATCTCCATTTTCAAGTGGAGTAACTGTGACGCTGATTGTAAAAGGGTTATCTGAAAAAATAACAGGAGAGACAGAACTAGAATTTGAGCCACCGGAGCACCTGAGACTCCCTTCACTTCTTAAGAACTGCGTATCCTTATTACTTCTTCTGTGTAAAAGCATCTGTTATCATGGTACCCATTTGCCTTACTGTGAGTCCCACATCATTAAGTCTTTACAGTTGAAAGTCCCTTCTGAATTTCACTTGGGGATGAAATATGTGCCTTGCATGTTATCAGCGTCACCACGCTATGAGATAAGACACCATGTCTGCTATACCAGTGGTTTATGACCTACTTTTGGAGCCCCAATTATCCTGTGTAAAGAGACGGTCAAGATTTGTCCTGCACTGCTATCGTCCTGCCTCCAGAAGGGCAGGTGGTTATTTGTGGAATTCCTTGTTTTTTTCCTCCTGTCTGAAAAGTAGCCTAAACCTTGCTTAAAACAAGAAAGCCTGGAAGCTCCCATTGTGGTGTCCCAAACAGCAGATTACAAAACCCAAGAGATGGGAAGACCTTTGAAGCTTTCCAACATCTTATTGCCTACTGACCAAGGACTACACAATGCTTTCTGTCAATGCTAAAAAAAATGGAGTCCCACCGTGTCCTTTAAAAACAGGGATAACAGAGATATACTAGGCAAAATAATTGTTGCCAGTAAGAAACTATATGCTACCATTTGAACAGTTGCAGATATATTCCAAATCATAGATAGTCAAAATATGACCTAGAAGGAGGTCATGCTGCATTTTAGATTTAATTATATGTGGAAAGAAAAATATCTAAACCAGAATGGACTCAGTCTTACTCTAGCTGGCCCATGATCCTGCAACCAAAACATGACCATCCCCAGACATCTAGAGAAGAGTATGGGAATGGAAAATATTAATATTTTGCCAGCATACTCATACTTTCCAGCAATCTGAAATTCAGAGACTATTAGAAGCAGAGATGATGATGTTTAAGTGCATTCAGAAGAAAGGAAGCATAAGTTTAGGACACCTAGTGTTTAGGTCTAGTGCATTTACATGAACAGTATGTTCATTTGATGTTGTTTGCTTCCTGTTTATTTGACTTTTTTCTGCAATTTGCATATATTTGAGAATATTTTTCAAAAAGCTACTTGAACACAGGAGAGCATTTCATTACAGCATGAAGAATTTTTATGATCTAACCAAACTCTGAAGTATTTTCACCACATGCCTGCCTACAAGGACTGTTTCCAGAGGATGCCAGAATCAAAGTCTGTATGTTTCATGTTTACATCCCTTTCAAACATCTCTTGAAAAGGGTAATTCCTAATAGGAAGCAAACATCTTCCTTTTATTGTAATTTTGTATCCATATATGCTTAATATTCTTTGCAAGGACACTAGTATCTTCTAGCACTTCTTATTATAATTTGGTTAATTTGGTATGCAACATGATTTTTTTTTTCTTTTTTTTCTTTTTTCTTTCTCTCTCTCTCTCTGTCTCTCTCTGTCTCTCACAAGACCTGCAGCTGCTTCTGCAAGTTGCAGGACAACTAATCCACTAAAATTGGGACAGTATGTGAAATTTCATGATGTGCCATGTAATTAACGTCCAGACTAATTTGACCAAAACCAGAGACTGATTGTCATGGGAAAAAAAGTGCTTTCTATGTAAACAGTCTGATTAGACAAATGGTGTTCCTGATGGAAAATTTCCATTCTGTTTACTTCCATAGGGTTGATATGTATTACAAGCTTAATGTTAAGAAAGAAAATAGAAATACACTTACATATAGAAGTTATATGTTTTATTCTTGGCACTTTGGATAGTAAATTGTGCTTATACACCATTATGGTTAAGTTTTCTCTTACATGCTCACAAATACCAGGCTAATATATCAGTAAGTGTCATTATTTATATAACACTAGCAATTAACATCCCTTCTTCTCTTCTTCAGAGAACTCGCAGAGCAAGGGCCAATCCTGAAAAAAACATTATATTAACTTAATTTGAGCCAGTGGACTCTCATGGAAGTACTCTTATGTGTAAACTAAAACATATCTGTAAGTCCCGAAGAATTTAAGACTAAAGCAGACCAACATGTGACTAGGCAGTAGACCAAAGAGTTAGTGTTAGGAGTATGTGTGGAGCTAATGCAGAACATGAATGAAGAAGACTACTTTGTTTCAAGGTCGTGAGAGTGTGTATTTCACAGTGTATAGGAAAGAAATTACTGTATATTGCTGAGAATTATAGAAGAGGTCTGACTTGCTGTAAGAGTCTGTATTTCAGCATACCTAAACCAGAAACTGTTCTTTTCATTATTGTTAGGAAACACTGACTATTCTAATGCATTTATAGACAGGCTACGTCCCTCTTGTGCTGTTGATGTCCTAAACTAATTGAAGTCACCCATGGGACCAAGGATGACTACAGTGAGTTAGTTCTGTCCCGTCTCTAACCCCATCTCAACCACACTATTCTACCCTCGAGATTTTATCTCGGACCTTAATCCCCATGCAAAATCCGCATGCATCTTTCTCATGTTTTTGCTTGTATGTCCACTCATAAAGTCCCTTACAGAGCAATTTGAGGTCTTATTTCTTTATTGTAGTGCATGGGACACATTGCCCAGGAGGTGAGAAGTGAGAATGCTGGCATTGATGCGATTTAACAGCTCCCTTCCAGGCAGCTGTGAGACCTAAAACAACCTCTGGTATTAATAAGAACCTTTATTTTTCTCCCTTCCCATGCTCTGTACTGCTGCTACTTCATGGCACCCTCAAATTGAGTCCAACAGCACCCCTAGGTATGCACATGGTGTGTAGTAGGAGACTCACACACTTGGTCCCTGTCCCCTGCTCCCAGGCACAGCTTCTGTATGACCATCCTCTGTGGCAAAGCGTGTTTCCCACCTCTGGGAAGCACTTGGGACACCAAGTTCTGCGACCAGAGAGACGTGGGGATGTGTTGTGCTGCAGCAGGAACTCTGCATCCCAGCCAGGCCGCTAGCCCTACCTGCCCCTTCCAGCATCATAGGGGAGGTAAAGCCTCTTCTTGGGACAGTTAGGGTCGTCTCTAAGATTCATTCACTTGCCTGCTTTAGAGGATGTGTTTTTCCCCACCACACTGAGCAGACCTCTCAGACTGCCCAAACATTTGACACCATATGAAAGACCTTCCTCCTCCTGCAGTTCAGGAAGACTAAAGCCTTCCTGACAAGTAAAATTGTTCAAAAGAAAATTGCTATTCTTTCAGCCCTCATTCAGGTGCTACGATTTCAAAAACATTATTTTCATAGCTGCCTTTTAAATATTACCCATGAACTTCCTGGCTGCTTTGCGCCTTGTTTTCCTTTTCACTTGAGATGTATTGCTTAGGCCGGGAGAGGCGGCACAGCCCCGCAGTGTGAGAGCAAGGCCAGATGGCAGCAGTTCCCTCATCCGTTATCCACTTTGCCACTGCCCCTGTGTGTGGCCTGGGGCAAACTGTCCATCAGCACCACTTATCAGCTCCCTTACCCATTTGTCAAAGACATAAGGCCAACAACATCTCCCCTATGATCATATCCTGAAAGTCCTGTGTGGGTTGCTCTGCGCGCCGCATGCCCAGCGCTTTGGAGGAGCTGAGTGTGTTTGACAGCATTCATCACAGCGAGCTGGATCGCGGCCTCCCACGTCACCACCTCGCCTGAGGAGCTGTGTTTGTGCACTCTAGGAAAGTGCCCAGCCCTGTCTTGTCAGGGGATTTAATCTGAAAATTAAATCCACTTTAAATTCTATCCAAATTAAATTTAGCACAGAAGAGAGAAGGTAAGGAAAGATAGGGTAAGAAAACAGGGGGTAAAGGGAGAATCCTGGCCCACTTCTTACTAACAATGTTCTCCCTAAAGGAAATTAAAGAAACATGAGTTTTGCAGACATTAGCTTCTTAGCTTGAATGCCTTCTGCGGTAAGCTTGATTCCAGCTGTTGTTGGATACCTGTGCTTGGGCTTCACATAATTTTTTCCAATGGAATAATTTTGTAAGTATAAAATTAGAAGTGTGTTTGTTATTTTTCTTGGAAGATTTTTTTTCATAATAAAACTAAGAAGTTTTCTAACTGCAGCATAACCACAAGCCAAATTCGTCCACACAGTCCATTTTGGTCTTGATTTTTTTTTTTTTTTGAAATTGCTTTCAAATGAAGAGCATGGTTGGGAAGCTGCTACTCAGTGTTTGGCAAGTTCTTCCAATTAAGTGTCTTCTGCTTCAACACAGCAGGTTTCTAACCTGAAGCACAATGTTTTTCATTGTGTATTATCCCGAAGCACAAGTGACTCACAAAAGTAAGACGGTCATTTCACACATAGAGAACTAGCACGCAAAGATGTTTGAGTAAGCCTCTAAGTAACCTTTGTTTTTATCTTTCTCCAGCAAAAAAATATATATATATATATTCTCTACTTTGGGTGTAAATTGTTCCACACCACTCGGATCCGCATAGCTGCTAACTAGAAGTTTTATTAGCACAAGGATAGCTCTAGGATTAGGTCTACAACTGAATTATTTTCCAAACAAACCAAAAACAGACATTCCTCAGAAGTATATATTGCAGTCTCTGACATGTAACATTTTGGAAATGGAAACCTATATTCTCTTGAAACCTCCTCCCCTTCTCCCCTGCCCTGCCAAAAAAAAAAAAAAAAAAAAAGTGTGAATATCAATGGGTGATTTTTTTTAAGAAGATTTCCTTCAAACAAGATTGTGACAAAAATATTACAAGAAATTTGGGGAGTTTTATTATATGTTATTCATACAAAGCAACATGTTGGAATTGGTTTTACTAAACATAGATAGTGAAAGCTTTCCTATGGGCTGTTTGTGCAGGTGAAGGAAGGCAGTTCTGATGGTTCAAAAATACAGTTCCCCAGCTTTTTTTTCATAGAGAACCAAAAAACAATAGTTACAGCAGACCTCTCTGCTCAGATTGCTTATTCTCCTGTAGAAGCACCTGTATTTAAAATCCACTCTCTGCCCTGTCTCAGGGGTGAAGTTAGGGGAATTATTATTGGCAACATTTTCAAGCCTTACATGCCTAGGTTTAAGCATCTAAATATGTGGCTTGATTTTTGAAGTACTGAACAGGCACACACACATTTTTATTAAAGGCAGCTGGAGAAGCTGGGTCATAAGCATTTTTGAAAATCAGGCCACTTATTTAACTGTCTGAATATGGATTTATAAGCCTAACTTCAGACACACCCAAGTCTGGCCATAGACTTTCATAGATACTAGTGTATTGTCCCAGTGCTACACACTTCAGACTGGCTAATAGGTAAGTCTCATTTTAGAGCCCCACTTCTTAAAAATTGGCTTGAGAGACATTAGATTATTTGGGAAATTTTTTTCCACAAATGAAAACCATGTACCATGATTATTTTTTTTTTAATGCTGGGACAGGATGGATGATAACCTTCCTATTTTGCAGCTGGAATCTAAATGTTGTAGCCCTATTGTTAGCTTGTGAGAATGAGAAAATCAGACTAATTTTCTCTTTTGCTTCTTTTTAAAATTAAAGGGCTTACTGAAATCAGTGGGACGGTTTGCAGTGCTAGTATTGCCTATAAAAAGCAAGGGATCACCAACCGCCCTTACTGAGCTGCTGGAATGTCATAACCATGCAGTGCTCTTGACTTGAGACTTGCAAAAAAAATACAAGATTGTCCCTGGGGCATTAAAACTGAGCACTGGAAGCTGTTTTGGTAAATCAGTGAAAGCTGATGTCACGACTAGTTGCAATTCTGCTGATCACACCTGAGCAAGTGTTGGTCTACAGGGTTGGTTCACCTGGGAGAACAAGGCTTTTGCAGAGCTCTAGACAGCAATCTTGCTTTCAGGCTGTCTTTTGTGTCATAAAATCTGTGTCATAAAACTTGTGTCAGGAAGGCTTAGAAAAGCTGTTTCAGTCATGGCATCTCAAATGCAGAAGGAACACATTCAATGAACTCTTTGCATCCTGATTGACAGCACAAATTTGACAAAATTGACCCCAAAAAAGAATTTTTGGGCTACCTCTGGGTCTTTTTAGCTTCAGTGCTTTTTTCCTTACTCTTGGATCACACTGACTGCTAATTTCATGTATCAAGTATCAGCTATGAAGCATTTCCTTTACTGTAGGCCCTAAGGACTGCCTAATGTAGAACAAATTTGATTTCCTCTTCTCCCTCAGTTGAATGATTTGCAGGTTCTCAAAAACTACTATAGTTGAAGGTGGTCCAGAAAACATATATGTGCAAACAGATTTGTCTATTTTGATTTAGCAAGGTATTTTATAGCTTAGTTTACTCTTCGGATAGCCTTAGACAGTCTTTTCTTGTGTGCTTTTGTTGTTTTATAAAATCTCCAGCAAGACTGGAGTAAAACGAGATAATTCAGTTAGGCAAGAGCACTTAGCCATGTAAGACCTATCATTATGTTTCAGAAAGCAACTTTTAAACAATTATCACAAAGCTGGAAAAGACTGGAAGGTGAGCCTTTTTAAATATATATATATGTGTGTGTGTGTGTATGTATATTTACACATAAGGATAGCAAAGTGGGGCAAAGATACAAAGTCATCCTAGATGAGCGTATTTCTTTGCATCTTTCTTATTGTACATGAGTGTAGGATGGATTCAATTCTCTGGAATCTTTACAGAGAACAGCTCCGCTATTTAGGATCATGTTAGTCTGCTTTTATACTAGTTAAGGGAACAGAATCATGTGTTTTGCATTTCACTGAACCAAGTTCAAATTCAGCTATCATGACATGTCTGAGCTTTTTTTTCTTTTCTACATCCCCTCACCACAGATTTGCTGCTTAATGCAAGGGGCACCTCAGGACTGAAGCCATTTACAGTACAATTTTTGAGCAGATTTGAAATGTTCTTTTTGTTTCCTGTTAAGGCAACTTTTTTTCCTCTGCAATTTGACTATATAGTTCATAGAACATGAACAAGAAGGAGCCAACTGCTGAAAAAAGCAAGCACTAAAAAGCAAACCTATGACAGATTTCCAATGGCTGAGTCCACATAGAAGAATATTTAAGTGAATGCCACCAGTGTTCACAGGGAAGGTCCTAGGAATAATCACGTATCATTTAAAAAAAAAAGAGAGAGCTTAAGTATTATTGACTCCTTTTGACTTTTTAAAATTCCCAGAATCATAGAATCATAGAATCAC
>VWPW01012031.1:379912-398134 GCA_013389825.1 Crypturellus undulatus | reverse complement strand
CTCCTCTCCTCTCCTCTCCTCTCCTCTCCTCTCCTTGTCAGAGGGGATGCAGAAGATGGTGTTTTAATATTATTTGTTTTACTGTAATAATTTGAAGCCGCAAGCAAATTTATTGGACAAATTTGAGATATTGAGATATCTCAGATACATCCTGAGAGAGGGAGCACTGCAAGAGTCGTTACCTAAATGGATGAGATGACAGAATTGCCCCGGCAGGTAAGGAGGAAATAGTCCAGTGAGGAGAAAGGTAATTGCTTCCCAGAATGTGTTTTGGCTATTTCAATTTTGGCTTAAAAAAACACTTCTGCCACCTCAGGAACTCAAAGCTCTCTGCAAAAGGGAATGCATCCCAACCTGCAAGGAGCACCGGGAGCACAGGAGGCTCCATCAGAGCTGGAATCTAGGAAGACTTGTTCGGGCTCTCTCAGGAGCGTGTTCAAAGTCTATGAATGGAAAACAAAGAGGTCTTAAAAGATAATTTCCAACCAGCTCCTTTATGATTCCTGTGTACAGATGGGAAACTTAAAAATTATGGAGAGACAAAAGTCCAGAGCCCACTGAAGTCAATAGCTACACTCCCATTTCCTCTCCTGGTACGAAGGCAAGGCCAAAGCACTTCTTTGTCCAAAGCCACATAGAAAGCGCCTAATATGCCCAGGAATCATTTCCAATACCTAAGGCTCCAAAAATGCTATCCTCTCCTGCGAGACCGTCCGAGCCGTTTACCAGAACATGTAGCAGCCGGCAGACCTGCCCATGCTGAGCTGCTTGTTCCTCACGTCCCCTTCTCAGGGTCTAGACACAGCAACGGAAGGACTTCCTCCAGGTGGAGGACACAGCACAAACATGGTACATGGTCTTGGGCCTCGGGGCGTGCTGCCAGGTATTGCTGCCCAAGTGATTGCAGCTGTCCAGAAGGTTTAATCTCTGTTACAGCAGAGGAGAAGATTGGGTGAGAAGACTTGCTTAGACACTTGGGAAACTCTGGGCGCCAAATAACCAAACCAAGGGCATATTTGGAGTCCAAGTGTGGACTCTGAGCACTCTGTTTTGAACATTTTTGCCTTATCCCTATACTGTTTCTAACAGCATATATTCAAGTGCAAAAGTGGTGCTGTTCTTAACAATTTCATTAACACTGCACATTTTTAGGATGGTTCAGTTCTGTCTAATGTGTTTAACATCCAACAGTAAGTTATGCAAAGAAAAGAAACTGCTTCTCCATTCAGGAAGGAGATATTTGTATTTCTAAAAATAGCCCTATTAAGCTTTTGTGAACACAAGATTGATGGAAAGATAATTAACGCTAGCTGGATCCTCAGAGATAATTAACAGAGGTGATAATAATTTCTTAGGCCCATGAAAAATATCTCTGTATTTGAACACATCCAGGGATCAAACTGCATTACAACATCCCAGAAGAATGTCAGGGCCTTCCTGGCACCACAGGTTGGTGGCAGGACTGGAAAAAGCCCTGTACATCTTAAAGCTTTGAGAGAGCCATGTGCTAACACATGCTCACTTTCAGGTTATCCTGTAACTGCATGGGGAAAAAAAAGGTAGCTATGGAGCTGTATATAATGAAGTGCAGGTGTCATTTGTCCCTTATTCCTCCGTGTGTTGCACAGTTACATAAGAATAGACCATCTCCCCAGAGCAGCACATCAACCCAGAGGAGCAGAGGGCTGCAGATGAAGTGTGTTAAAGGCAAGTGACACACAGCAAAGGGAGCTCGTGCACTCCAGGTGACTGGAGGCAGCTGCTACACCCGTTACATTTTTATAATGTTAGAATTCTTAATGTTAGCTTTAATATAATGTCAATAATAATGTTAACTCCGAGGTGTTTTTGCAGGCTCCTCTCCCTGCCCTCCGTGGAATTGCCCTCTTTATGGGATATGAGCTGAGACCCAAGGATGTTGATGGATCCCTCCCTGTTGACTTCCATAGTCACTGGATGAGTTAGTTACATGTGGCAATGGTATAGGGGAGGGTGACAAATTTAATTACAGAGCAAAGTCTGCAAGGACAGAATAGAATAGATACCCCTCCTTTCCCGTCCCTTGCCTCACTATGTATTGTCCTTTGTTTCATGAGGTTTACCAGTTGCTAACTTCTCTCAGGGCAAAGTATCCTTCATTTCTTCTATCCATTCTTTCAATATAGAGAAGGAGTACATGTAATGTAGTTGACCATATGTAGTGGAATGACAGTATAATTTGTTAAATATAACCCTCAAAATAGTGTTTGGGTCAGGTCATGTAAAAGGCATCAAGGACTTCAAGCACTGCAGGTAAGTGCTCCAGAAGTGTTGGGGGCTCCACAAGGTGAGAGAGAAATCATGTTTGAACTTCCTGGGATCTGCAAACACACCAAAATCTGCAGAGATCGCTGAGGTTTCACTCATTTGTTCTTTCACCTGTGAGGGGGATGTTGAAGCAGAGGCTCTGTGAGCAGCTTTCGAGGAGGAGGAGCATGTGCTGTTGAATCCGGTCCTGCACCTTGCAGTGTGCAGGCTGCCTGCCCGCTGCACATGCTGTCAACGCAGTGCTCTCACATGTGCAGGTCTGTCCCCAAACTGCCAACTGTTGGAAGAAAATCCCTAAACTATTATCAGGTCCTGTTAAACTATCCTTTGTTCAGTTCCTGATTTGTCTTTACTTTTGTTCACACAGCTTTTCATTTTCCTTAGGTTTGCTACTTCATATTTATGCTTTGCCTCTAAAAATTAACTCAATAACAGAGCTGCTTTTTCAACTGGTCTCATTTGCTAAATCCCTGTATGAAAGCAAGGTGAGAAAAACTGTATTGTAGCAAGTGGAAGTTAGTGCTTGCACTTTTGTCTGAAGCATTAGAAGCTGCCAGGTATCTTGAGAGCCCTGATTTCAATGTTCCCTGGACCTGACCTGCGAGCCAAATCTATCTCAGGATTGTGATTATGGCTAGGGCTGGCTACCTGCACCTGATTCGCACAGTTTGATGATTTGATCCATACAACCTGATTTGAAAGAGGAGTTCTCCATTGCAAATGAAAATCTTGAGTCAACAGATGATTTATTAGTCCCTCTTCAATGATACTTCTGTTTTAAGAGGCCATCAGTTATCCTCTGCTGCTGTTTCACTGTTTCATTTATTCTGGACAAGTTTCATTTATTCTGCTCCTTGACTTGAAAAATGACTTCCAAGGAGCAATAAATGTGGCAGAGCTCAGTCTGTAGCTTTGGGCATGACAGCTCACCACTGGTCACTGCCACAGGATCCTTGCCATTCTCTCTGTGTTTGCTTTCTCTTGATGGATGCTTTTACACATTTGTTTGCTATTGACCTTATTTATTTTACTTTTTTTTTTAATGTTGTCTTGCTTCACCTCCTGCAGTTCCACCCCGTTAGTGACATGTTTTCCTATTTAGGTCATGGGCATTCCTCACCAATGTACCCACTGAAAAGGTTTTTACTGCAGGAGAACCTCTTTCTCCACATTGTTCCCAGTAACGAAAGATTTGGTGGGTCTTTATGGTTAAGGAAAATTCCCGTTGGAGAAAAATCCTAGGTGCAGTAAAGAACTCAAGATCACCAATTATCCTATTTTTTTTTTCAACCATAATTGCAACATTTAGAGCAAGGCTGAAATATTTTTGTACATTTTGATCTTAGTCCTTACATGCACATTTCTGATAAATTAATTTATCAGAATTGTCGGTACTTTTGAGCCTACTTTTCCCCAAGGAAAACGGTTAGGTGCTTTGGTAGATATCTGCGCAGATTCTATATGGAAGCTTATTCAAAACAAGTATTTTCTTTAATATCAGTCCTCTCTGTTTTATATTAACTGTTGGTTAATTAGTTGTAGGGTCTGTCTCTTTTTTTTCCCAACCTTCTCCTGTTCCTTACAGCTGTTACAGAGAAATACTTTATTTCAAATCAGTTCAATTTTGCTTTCAACTACTGTTTTCATGGACAGAAATAAACCTGCTTAAAGCAGTTTTGTTATCTACCAAAGAAACTCTTTCATACCAACAAACAAGAGGAAAATGTACTTTCTTACAGAGATCTAAAGATGTTAAATACTGTGTACTGTGTACTCTAAATTTGAGTACACAGTTATATGGGAGACCTTCCCAGACCTGCATGCAGCACTCTACAGAGCTTCAACAACTGTGCATATTCCTGCTTGTGCACTGCTCCTCCAGCAGAGAGCAAGAGTGGCCTGCAAAGTCCGTTGGATGAAATGCAATGTTAAAGCCCTTAATCCTGCACCTTGGCTCGTGGAGACATTAGAGTCCTTCCCCATCACTCCGGCAGTGTAAATGTACTTCAGTGTCCAAACGATCCCATAATGCCTGGTCCAGGCATTGCTGAGGAAGGCTGGGTGCTGTTGTCCTGGTTTTGCATGGTGGGAGAAGAGGTTGCGTGGATAATTCACACACCCCTTCCTAAAGTGTGCATGGATCTTTGAGGAAAAACTCTGACCACTTCCACATATGCATAGATATTCTCAAATACAGGGATGTATTGCAATTAGTGTGTTGGTTGGTTTGCCTTCACAGACTTGGACAGACTGCCAGATTCTGTCTGAGAATATCTTTAGACTGTGCCAAAACACTCCTTGTATTTCCTTACACCCTCACACAGGTTGTGCCGGGGGATTCTTCTATAGCTTCCAGCGCAGCTACTGCAATAGCAATACTCAGCACTTGTGCTGCCCTTGGGGAGTAACAGCACATCCCACTTTGTACTAGAACCCGGCTTTGGGCTGGGATTTGTTCAAAGGCAGCGAGGAAAAGCCAGGCTGCCAAGCCTCGCTGCAGCACTCTTGGGATTCAGTCCCAGTTCCCCTGGGCAGCTTTGAAAACCCACTCTCGGCTCCATATCTTGCTGTTTGCCCCGCATACAAAAACTCGTGCTGTAGTTTGGCTGGTGCCAGTCCCTCGGAGGCAACTTGCCTCTGGTTGTCTTACAGAACTGTCATTTGGTAGATATGCCCAAAGAACAGACACAGGAAACACATCAGAGTAAAGAAAGCAAGCGAGAAAAAAATCAGATAAGAACCCTCCTCCTCATCTCCACTCCTTGAAAGGAGTGAGCTGGGTTAACAGATCAGAAGGAGCAGCCACCAGTGAAATACGTGGGGCTACAGCAGGAAGCTATTTAGACAGCAATAATATGAATGATGATCAGTCACGCTAAGCTTTCAAAATGTAGATATAAATTCCCTTGGTCATCAGTGTTGCTCCAGGTGGCTGCTGATGTAGTGGAGCAGAACTGTGCCGCTGTAATCCCGGTTTCTCTGACCATAAACTTCTCATTAGTGCCCTTAGCCTGAGGCAGAAGAGTCTTCAAACTAACACCTGCTGCATCTATTTTTACAAGGCCAAGGACTGATTGCTTTCACAGAGGATTCAAGAATAAAATATATTTAGTAGCCTCAAAAGCTTTCTGTTGGCTTTATGCTTCTTTTCGCTTCAAAACTTGGGACTATATAGCCTAGACGTGCTGGCTGCCACTGTTCCAGTTTTACATAAATCTCTCTCTGTTTTGCTTCTTTAAACTCGGTGCCAGATCCTGCTCTCACTTATGCCTGTGTAAATCCAGAATAACTCCTTAGGGGCTAATAAAGCTATTCCAGGTTCTCTCCGGGACAGCTGAGAAGAAAGGCTGGCCCTTGTCAGTTCAGATTTACCCTTGGTGCGACTTCACGGAGGCCGCAAGAGCCGTAACACGGGCATCACCCTCATCGTGACGCTCAATGTCTCCTCTGGGCCGTACTCGGTCTGAGTGTGGTCAGCCAGCTCCCTCTCGTACCGCTCAGGAACTCCGCTGGGCGAGGGGAGCCAGGCCAGTCCACGACGGCTAAAGAGGGGCCTGAGTGATTTATGCAAAAGGCGGAAAACACGTGCAAACGCCTCCTTCCAGACGCGTAAGTGGAAGTGACAGAGCAGCGCGGCTGCCTCGCTCGGGTCTCTCCTCCGAATTCCTCCCTAATCACCCCCGACTGGGAAGGCCGCTCGGTGGGCAGCTGCGGATCTCCCGCCGCCCCCTGCGTGCCCCGCGCTGCTCGGCTCTGCCGGGGGAGCCGCTGCCTTGCCGCGCGCCCAAGCGGGGCGCAGCGAGGCGTGAGGCGGGGGCGGGACGCCAGGTGTCCCTGCGCGAGCCCCTCGCCTCCCTGCCTGCCCTCTGCTCTGCTCCGCACTGCTCCGCGCCGGCCCGCGGCATCGCACAATGGGGCCGGATTAGCCCCGGCACAGCTGCACGGGGTCAGGGCCCCACGCTTTTGTACGGGCGTCTTTAATTCAGCCTCCTCGGGGACTCGTTTTTCAACTGCCGAGAGGGCTAATGCCGGAGCTATCCGGGGAAATGACATCAGTTCACGAGAGGACAGGCATTTAAGGGAGGCGGCCTGGGCTTCAGTAGTCCCTTCCGCACCCCTGGCATGATGCTTAGGGAGCCTTTTCTGCCTTCCTCCCTTTTAGTACCGTCGCTAATTCAAACTGGTCTACCTACTCTGCGCCTGATTTTCAGCAAGCAAATCCGGCTTCTTAAGGAAACTGGAATTTGCTTTTCGCGGAATTCAATGAAAGTTTAAGAAGAAAAGTGTGCTGATGGAGGAGGCCAAAGAGAGATATGTGTTTGCTTTTGCCAGCTGCATTGCATGCAGAGGGAAGACTATCTCCATTCTGGCCTGCTCTCTGGACCACTACTACTTCCATCGACAAGGTCTATGTTATTAGCCGCAAGCTATTTCTCCAGGGAAAACTGGCCAACCTCTGCGGAGAAGGGCTGTCTTGTGCACGTGGAGCATGTCCCCCTGGTCTCCAGCCTTTGGACCATTAACAAGCAGCAGTGATGAACTGCAAAGCATGCAACCCTGATGGTTTGTAGCAGCAGGGAGAAGGCCACAGAGATATCCCCAATGCCAGTAATGGGAGACGTACTAGGGGAAAACATCCACTCCAAGGAGAAGGGATTGGATTGGGGCACTGAAGGCCTGACTGGCTTTTCAATGAGACTCAGTAATTCTGAATGTATAAAAATCAAGAGAGACTCACCTGTACAAAACAAACAGACAAACAAATAAAAAAAAAAAACAGAGAAAAGTGGGAGAGGACATAGACTCTGAGTGCTACCTAGCATCTGGCTGAAAAGAAAAAGAGAAACCTCCCTGTGACTGACACGGGTATAAATTAGAATCATTTCTTTGAAAAATGGGCCTACACTGGCATAAACACAAAGAGAAATGAGGTCTCATACAGAACAAAGGTCTGTGGATTAAATCCATTACTCCTATAAGTGAATACATTCCACAGACCTCAAAGGAGCCATGTCTGTTTGTACCCATGGTGAATTTGGTTCACTTTCCCCTAAGGCCTTTTTCCATTTTAAATATAGAATACTTGCAGATGGTTAGAGCTACTGTGGGGTGCCCAGCTTTGTGTCAAAACAGTCAGCTTGACTTTGGTTTGAATAGAATGATGATCATAAGGGTGACTGCATTTTTTAGAGCTATCTGTGAAAAGTATTTCAGCTCCTTGTCATCTTCACCTTTGGTATTACTTGTGGGGCCTCGAGCATCAAAATAAACATAAAAGGATGTTTAATAGTGATGTTTAATACTGATAGAATTTCTAGAATAGCCATTTTAGCAGAGCGAGCTTGCATGTGTACATAGAAACAGGTAGCTCCTATTGTTTTTATTGACATATATGTACATACATATGTGTACATACATATATGTATATGTACATTTACATACATATACACTCATATGTATGCTTACTTCTGTTTCCAGCAAGGACACACACACATGTAGTTATTACTGGTTATAATTATCCCTCAAAAATTAGATATGGCCATGCCAGTTTATCTACTTTCCCTCACGGCCAATCCTGCCTTATTTTCAGGAGTGCTGAATACGCACGGCTCTCATCATATGCAGTGGCAGCCATGGACAGTCATCTCCTCTGAAAACTATGTTTCTGAAAATCACAAGTCTGCTTATGAAAAGTGTTGGTCTGCTGGTGTTTCTCTTTTAAATAAAAATATTTGTTTATACTTCTGCAGGATCTGGCACTCCCCAGAACTGGAGGATCCGAGTCCAACAACCATACCACTGGTGCCTGTTTTTCTTGAAAAGTCAATCTGCAAAGTTTCACCTTGTACTGAAAAGGCTCCTTTGAGCTTTTCTTGATGTGCCAAAAAATGTGCTTCCAAATTCAAGTCCCTGTTATCAGGAGAATGGGATCTTCTGCAACATTTCCAGACAGCAGCTCCACAAGTGTCTCCGACTGTGTTGCCTGGTTGTAGGCAGGTGAAAAAAAGACTGTCCATCCTGTATCTGCTTTTTAAAGCTTTATTAAGCATGGCAATGCTTATTAGAACAGAAGAAGACGTTCTTTTACTCCTCCTGTGGCTCTTTGTGCCTATGACAAGCAGAGAAGCCTTTGTGGGGTTTTTTTGTATTTTTGGAGGCAGAATGGGGCTAACACTGCAGTGTAAAAGGCCACTACTTGTTGTGATGGACACAGGGTCCTCCCTTCTGGCTAAGAAGCAAACAGTTGTGGGTTGAGACCTAATGATAACTACAGCTAATGAATGCAGCAATTAAAGGGGGACATGACAGCTGAGAGACTGTCAGAAAATTGCATAGTCCTGCCTTTCACTTTGTGCCTGTAGCAGTCCTAATGCAACAAGGTCTTGATTCGCAACTGGAAACCTCCGTTCACCCATGATAACAGTGAATAAGCATAAAAGTTTTGTCAGGCTCCTTTCTGCAGCTTGGAGTTCAGCATGTCTGATACTGTCCTCGCCCACACGCTGACTGGCTTCAGTGAAGCTAATCTCAATTCACATCCAGGTTTGTACGCACAGAATAAGATTTACCACTTCAAGTGCTATGAAGCAGTTCGCAAGTGTTGCTGAGAAGCACAGTTGCATGCTCTGGTTTTTGCTGACAGATTTTTCTACAGATAGTCAGCCACTTGGTGGTGCTACAGAAGCAGACCCTTGTCTGCTTCCCTTCCCAGAGCAAAGCAGGCATCTTTCATGAAGGACAGCCACAAATCACACTAGATAAAGCTGTGGAGAGAAGCACCTTTTAGCCTTTTTCCCTTTCTCTTCTCTCATATGAACATTCTCTTTGTGATGGTCAGGTGGAAAACCTAGAAATGCATCTGTCATGTTTGTCCTCTGAAATGTGTGTAAAGTTACAACCTCAGACTGTGTACCATACTGAAAACTGGAGCAGGCTGAAGGCGCATCCCCTAAAAGCTCATGTATTTAAAAACCAGCACTTTCCATGCCACTTTGTCTGGAGACAGTGAGAGCTGGGCCCCTCAGCGGTGAGCACCTGACCATGGGGTCAAGGTGAGTGGGGAGAAGGGAGTCCCAAACAACCCCCTCCTTTTTGTCAAGCAAGGCGGAAAAGTCAGGGAAAGCCCTGGTGTAGCAATGTTCTGTTCTGCACCATTATGACTAGGCCTGAAGGGGAAGATGAATACAAGAGACCTGCCACATCTGTCTGGGGCAAGTCATAGTGGTGCTGGGGAGGAGAAGTGTGGTGGGATCAGACGAAGACTTTGGACAACATCACCGTGATAGTGGACAAGTGCAGAGAGACAGTTAATAATTTCCGGTGGTTTTGCAGTAGCATCTGGTTGACTCTAAGCAGGCTACCTGGTGTCATCTTTGTGGGCTCAGGCTGCTGCGTGTGGAGCACTTCTGGTGATTAGCACAAGCTAAGCTAAAGCGAGAACTATTTGACCTTGCTAAAGTAATGGGAAACAGGCAGAGGTCACATCGCTCCTCTTACTAGAATTGAAAACTTTTTTCAGTTCGGTAACAGACCCTCGGAAGCATTCTTTAGAAATGAGTGCCCTTTCCCATTAAAAATATATCTGTTTCTTTCTTATAGCACAATTAATGTCAGCAAAGCATTCTGCAGATCTGAGAAGATTTATCTTTGTATAATTCTTGGGAGGCAGGAAAGAGTATTCCAGTTCTGTAGGAGAGATAAGGAGCGGTTTTAGGCACGGGGCCAGCCCGTCTGATTCACCGTTGCTCGGGGAGGACAGGGAGGAGCCGCAGCGGGTCCGCAGGGCTTTGCTGGGTGGGCAGCACTTTCCTGCGCTGGGCATTACCAGAGCAGCAGAGGCCGAGCGTTGGTGGGGGTAACCGGCTGCAGGGACACGCTGCCTTCCTGCTCCCTGAAGGGCCACGGCTGTATCTCCTCTGCAGGGCTCACCCCCAGCACTGCCTCTGCAGGGCTGCTGAGCCACGAGTGCCATGAGCGGCCTCAGCGCAGGCTGCAGAAGCCGGGGGGCGACTGTCATGCGGACCAGCTCACCTCCTCTCCAAAGAAAATGGCTCAACGTTGTCTCAACACCACGCAAACGTCGCTCGCCTCAGCCTCTCCTCCCTGTCCCTACAGCAACCTCATCCCTGGCAGCCCGTGGTGGGCACGGCCATGAGGATGGCGCTGGGTCAGAGGGGCTGCCGCGCTGCACCGTGCAGGTGCCAGCACCCACTGCCCCTTCCATCCACTGTGGAGACTCCCAAACTCCTCATTCCCTTTATCAGCAGCAGAAGGACAAAGGAAACCCAGCGAGCCACGGAGTCTTCCCCGCTTGCAATTCCCTAGCCAGGGAAATGAATTTTTCATGCATAATATGACTTTGATCATGTTTGTCACTTAGGTAATTTGCTATTGATTTAATGGGTTCTTTGTGCTATACAATGCTATACAAAGGACAGGAGTTTAAAAAAGATCTAATAGATGATTATATTTGATTCTTCGGCATCGATACATGAACAGATCCAATTGCCATTCAACCGCTTTTTGTAGTTTGCTGCCCCACATTTCTGTGTGTTCTTTTCCTGGGCAATGCATTGTGCATCATTGCTGCATATCCTAAAGTCATAATATTCTGTTTACATCTTGGCCTAAAATGATTATGTTGTCATTAAAAGGTTTTATTATGTGACTTAATTTTATCTACAAGTCATAGACAACGCTATTTTCTAAAGCCAGGAAGTGGCTGCAGACAAATGAAAAAGTAAACAAAAGGAAGCTGGCAGCCTCTGTGCTGAATGCAGCTTCTAATTTGGTATTGTTTTGACTTTGAGGAACTAATGATCAGCGCAGAAAAAATGCAGGCTGAATTACAGCTATGAAGCGGAGCCATGATACATACTGTGCAGAATTCCAATATTTCAGTGGGAATTTTGAGGGCGGTGGGGACTGAGGGATGATTTGTCAGAGCTGGGCTGTGTCCTAGAACGGAGCCCGTGGCAAGGGGTGGAGTCCTCCCCATTCCCAGAAAGATCCCAAGCAGGGGAAGAAAAAAGCAGATGTTTGGGAAGCGACATTCAGGCCTTGCTCCCCTTGTTCTACTGAGTGAAGGAGTTTGCTGGCAGAATATATGGGGAAGAGGCAATAAAGCCACTCTGTGCTTTCCTCCATACACGTTTATCTCCTAGAAGGAGCAACAGATACTTAATGCTCTTTTCACCTCTACACTTGAACCACACATTCCAGTCACGGGGCCAGGGCTGAACACAGGCCAGTGATGCAAGTTACCGACTGAACATAATGAATGCCGTTCTCTTTGAAGAGGTGTCAGGGTTATTTTGTGTGTGTCTTGTGGTCACTTTGCTGTGACGGGGCACGATTTGCTGTCATTGTCACTGAGCAGCAGATATTTGGGATTAGTGTCTTGGAAAAGCTGGCCGAGATGAGTGCATCCAAAGGCATTAACATCCAGTAACTTGACTGGTGCTATATCTAACATGAGTTTTAGTGTAAGAAAGACATGTGTTAAAGCTTCTTATTCTAAGAAAGATATGCATAAGAAAAAAAAAAGTGTTTTTACCCTCTGTATTACTAAATATGCTTTCCTCACTTTTTTTTTTGATGAGTACACATCCAATTGCAGCATGAAAGTAATTATGCAGCCTCGACCCAGCTGCCCAGACCTCAACATGAAAGCAAACATCTCCAGCAAAATACCCATGTGGCTTTCTTCAGCACCGGCACCAGTGCACCGACCACCCCGCAGAAACCGCAGGCGAGGCGAGAAGGCAGCTCTGCTGCGATCGGACGGGGCAGGAAATCCCTTAGTCCTGCGGGGATGTATCTGCCCTGCCTCGTCCATGAGTCATGCAGGATGAAGGGATCAAAACGGCACAAGTTCACGCTTCCCCGCAGTCCCGCACAGGCATCTCGGAGCGAAGGCTCCTGCGGGGCGCAGGAGGCTGATCCTGCTGAGGATGCCCTGTGTCACAGCAGCCCTGCACTTGCCCTTTCCCTTCGCCACCTCCGCTGCCCCCAGCCCCAAGCCCAACCACACAGCTCCCCCCGCTTCCGCAGCCGCCCACAGGCTCCGCCAAACGCTGTCCCCGTGTGCCCGTCACAGCCTGGGGCAGCAATGCAGAAAGCTGTGGTAAAGGCAATTTGCTGTTTTGAACCGCACGGGCCTTTCCGTCCGTGTCAGACTGCAAAACAGTGGCGAGGGGATGGCCCCTGCCTGTAGCGCCCTGCAGAAATCCCACGTAGGGATAAGCGGTGCCAGTGGTGGCTGTTCCGGAGGTGGCTGTTCCAGAGCTGAGAGCAGCCTGCGGGCATGATGGGAAGCGCTCAGGCCCAGTTGTGCATGTGGCCTCAGGCGCTGCAGGCTGAGTGCGAGGAAGCCGCTTTGTGCCGCAGGATAAGGGCAGCAAAACAGCAGTGCCGGATGGGAGGTAACCAAAGGCAAGAAAAGGAAGTGATGAGAGGAGAGGAACGCGGTGCTGAGTGACTTAATTACTTATTTCACTTCTTGTTGCGGTTTCCATTGGTGAGATACACAAGCCAGCAGCTGTAACTCACTGCAACTCCCTTCTAGCCATGATGAAAGCTGCAATGTTGGTTTTCCTTATTGCAGCCTGCTGATGTATGTGGGCTCCCGTCCTGACAGGATTCGTGTCCAGGGGGAGGGTTGGTAGCTTGGATGGTATGGCTCATTTATTTAATTATATATATATATATAAAAGTAATACAAAGAATATTTATGCCATCACAGACTTTTCCTGAAAGAATATTTAAACTGAATACGAAATATGAGAGCAACAGAAAACAAAGGACTTGTGTTTGCTTTATCCTTCTGGAAATCAAGTCCTATATTCTGCAGCAGAAGAGGAGATGTTTTGGCCCCTACACTTTTGTGTTCTCCCTTCTGAAGTCTGAGTGGGTGTCTCCTCCCTACATGGTGGTATTGAACATCTGAGTTTAGCAACAGCTGTGAGGTGTTCAGGTGTCACACAGCCTTGCTGAGCACAGAAAAGCAGGTTTTACATGGACAAAATCACATCTGCTTGCGCTTGTGTGTACACGCACCAGCACCAACACAAACGCCTAGGTAAATATGTACATGAAGCTTCAGATCTGGGGAGCTAAGTCAGCTGATAATCGGTTTCCTCTACGTGAGGGATTCTCCAGCAAAACACTGTTGTAAGACAAAGATGTAACTGATATTAGAAAAAAATGTTAATGCTTTCTTTGTCTAAAATCTCAGTTAAAGTCATCGGAGCAAACACCTGATGCTTGGAAATGGAGTTTTTAAGGATGTTTCATGGCTGTGGAAGTCACCTCCTATTGAAGCTTAATAAACACCTTTAAGAAGAACTCCACACAGCAATTTTGGAGTTCTCTCCTACTCCCAAAAGACATTACAGCAACTCCTCCATTTTCTAACTGCCTGTAAAGCTTGGTGATGGGTCCAGGATTCAGACTCAAAGGGCCTAGCTCCGCTTGAGTGTTTGTTTCCTTTGTACTGACCTCTCAAGAGGCCCAGAAGCAATCAGCAGACCAGAGGAGATAGATACACAAATTTAAATGGAAGTTACGCCCTCTCAATTTGGACTGTGGCTGGAGATCTAAGACCTGGACTTGGGCCTTGAGGATCATTACTTGATTAAGCACTGTTTTTAATAGCCCGATGAAATCAGTGGTATGCGCACAAGATCGCCTGGCTGAGACACACCTTACAAAACACCACTAGTTAGAACAGAGGGATTTTTTTAATGGATCATGACAGAGAAACTCAGCGTTACGCTCATAATCCTGAACTTGCACGACTCTTGCGATCTTTATAAATCACTTCCATAAAGAGTGTGGTTTCCAGGGCTGGATGCGACCTGTCAGAGCTGATGATACGCAGATACCTGCTGCAGGAAGCAGATGGATGCCAGCCATCTCTCTTTTTAAAGGATAATCCCTATCACTGAGTGGAACACATTAACATACTTTCACTTCATCCTACCCGAAAGCTCTCTATTAGTACGCACTTAAATAGAGGAGAAAGTTCTGCGGCGAGGATGTCCTCCTGTTTCGCCTGCTGGCGCTCGTGTAATCTTTAGCTTTGCCTGCCTAATGAGCTGAGCACTTCAGCCTGGCCCAGCAAAAGGCTTGTGCCTGTACTTCGCCTGAGCATCCAACATGGGCAGTGCTCCAGTGTCTTCAAGACGATGACTCTGCATTTCTGTGCGCATGGACTAGAGCTCAACAGGCAGGACTGCAACCTAAAAGCAGCACATTGGCTCTAGAGAATAAAATGCTCATTGTACCCAGGAACTCCTTTAATATGGCAGCCTCCTTTTTCCTCTCTTACGCTCTGTTGAGGCTATAGGGCCAACAGCGTATTCCAGCCTCCACAGGCCACTCAGTTCTAGCTTTGGGACAGCAATAATACTGTCTCTAACACTTCGCTCAAGGGTGCTTATAAACAAAGACTTTATTTATGTTCAAACAATAGCACCTTGCAGCTGAGCCTCAATATATGTAATTGTTGTACAGAAAGTATCTGGCCTCAGTTTTGAAATAAGTATTTGTAGAAAATGGCTTTTCAATCTGATGACTAATTCTTCCAGTTGAGATACATGAAAGGAATTGGCACCAGCTCTGTCAGTCTTATGTATCGTCCTGCATGTTGTAGATTTTCTGAGAAGGCTTAAATATTTGACTGCAAGCAGGGCGGCCTTTCTTTTTTTTATCCCGAGAGTCTCTATGTCACATACATACAATTTTGAAAATACATGGGAAAAAATAATCCTAAAAATGTACTTATTGAGTTTTGTGTCAAATTTACATTCCTAACACGTTACAGTCATTTGAGATTCTTTTCCAACACATACTGACTTAAGGAAGGCAAGCCTAACCAAATAATTGACTTTACTGTTGTTGTTGTTATTCTCATGTATACTTTTGAGCTTTGGTGCAAAATATTCTACAATACTGTCTTGCATATCAGAGCCTGATCCTATTTCCTTTGAAGGTGGTTACCGGAAATCTACCGGTTTCAATGGGAGGACAATTCCTTCTTGTGAACAAGGAAAGGCATTTACATAAAAAAATAATGTCAGAACTGAAGAATTCCCTGGTGGTGTCTACAGCCTCAGAGGGCAGAAATTCTTACCAAGTGTTTATTTCAGAAACAACAAAATACTGCATTCTTTACATTGACATGAACAAGTAGGATGATGCAAATTGTCTAAAGAAATCAAAAAGGGCATTATCTCAGATTTTCTATGTCCATTCTAACATTTTTCTCCCTTCCTCTGTGACTTTTCTCCTCTTGTTATTCTTATACATATTGTGAAGGATGTGATTTACTATTTGCTCTACTATTATTATTCTGGCAGTAACAAGGATAATATTCATTGCAAAGCTGACAGAATGTTAAGAATTAAAAAGAAGTATTTCCCTTTAATCACATGTACCTCTATATTTATCATAATTTCCTGTTGCTATTGCTGCGACATACGAGTATATAAAGTTTCTTGTGTCCTATTTTAATGTACAGATTTGATTTGCTTAATGCCCTTTGGCTTCTCACGTGAGACAGCGGAAATTTAAAGGGAAAAATAGTATCTCTAATACTACATGTTGCCTATACTTATGCCACTTTAAATATGGCATTTCTCATTTTGGAACTTCTGGAAATTTATTATGCTTTAAATGTGTCCCTTTGCAATATGTAACAATGATTCATGACTGATGTAACTGATGGTGTATGCTTCCAGCTAGTTAAAAGAGAATACCCTCCTTGGAATATTAATAAGGCTCATGACTATAACACAAATGAAAACTATTTTCTTCATGGGGACCACTGCTTTCCAGCTGTTTAAGAGGTGTAAAGGCCCTGGATTTGGCTACTCTGATGCTAGCCTAAAGGGAGCTTCCAGACAGCTGGAGGTGAGCCTAGCTGGACGCTCCTCCCTGCTGCCTTCTGGAAGGACGAGCCATCGTGGAGCTGCTGTTGGAGTGCAGACCTCGGTGAACTGATGATGCTGCTGACCCCGACGTCTGAACAGATTGCCCTTGCCTTTGCACTCTGTAAGACCGGGACTCTGATCCAATCTGTTTGAGTTGCATTGAGGCAACCCTCTCCTAGAGCAATTTTTCACTTTTTCTGACAGACCAGGGCACCTCTTCAGCTCTCCCCTAGCTCTCTCCAGCCTCCCAGTGCTGCTGCATCCTCATCCCATCCCTGCGCGATTCCTAAGTGCAGTGCTGCCCTCTTCCTTCACATGTCCCCCTGGTGAGGGCTTGCCCCCAGTTTGGGAAGTGGATTTCAAACCAGGGATGTGCAGGGAGCGAGCACAGAAGGTAGCTGAGAGCTGCAGCAGGGGCAGCCCTGCCTCTCCCGTTCGTCCACGTAACTGAGGCACTGCTCAATTTGATGTCAGCTGGTGGGAATGCAACAGCACTTTGGAGTATTAAAATAAAACGATTCAGAGCTACTGAAGTAGCCTGATTGCTTACAAAGGGAAGGCCACAGGACCTCTGTCCTTTCCATCACTAAAGCAAAGGATAGGATTGTAGGAGGACACAGCTCTCCCTCTTGTTTGATAAGAGAGCAAGGTTTCCTGTACCTTTTTATTTTTTAATTTTGCAGTATCTAGTTTGTGATGCACTCTGTGAAAAAAAAATGTTAGATTTTACTCCTCTGGGCCCAAGCCAGTGTCTGCCTCTCAAAGATCAAGAACTTTATGCAGGAGACATTACTTCTTCTCTGACCACTAGGGAATTCTTTTATTTTTTTGCCTCAAAACAGCGAGCATGGTGCTCACTTTGTCGGAAAGAGGATATTGCGCTAAACAGTTTTCCCTAGAGCCAGCCAGGCAATTCTGCTCATCCTCAAATGAAGGTAGAGCGACAGTAATTACAGAGAAACCCATGTTTTCAAGTTTCTCAGGTTCGAGGAGCTAGGGCTGTAACCTCAGAAGCGTGTATTCCTGCTCACCGTCCCACTAAGGAGCCTTACGGAGATGCTTCACTTCCTCATGCACGAGCCCCGCGCACTTGAGGTGTTCAACACGAGACTCGCGTTTCACGGCGTCGGGTGCTGACCCGGCACCCCAGTGCCCCTGACTTAGCTGACAAAGCCGAGCTTTAGGCGTGAGCCAACCAGTCAAATAGTTGGGCTGGGCTCACGGAGCGCCCCTTGCATGAATGTTACCCCAGCAGGACGCGAGGACTGGTGACATCTGACGCATTTTAGCCCTGACTATAATTTATATGTCCACGTTGGCTTACCTTCTCAAGATGCTTTTGCAAGAGAAACAACCAGCTTATTTGAAAACAGGCAGAAGTGTAAAAAACGGCCGTCATTTCCACCTCAAAGCTCCTGAAAGCGGCAGTGAGGGCCCCACGAGCCCCGGATCTTGGCACTGCGCTGCGCGAAGGTAAATGGCAGCGGGATCCGGGCCCAGAGAGGTTTCCCGCAGGTGGAAAACCCGCCGGAGCGGCCAACGGCGCCCGCCGCCTGCCAAGCGCAACCAGGGGCAGCGCCCGCGCGTATCCTATGAGCTCTAACCGCACGGAAACCCGACAGGAAACCTCATCCGTTGGGCTATCGGGTTAAAAAAAAAAAAAAAGAAAAAAACGGGCGTTTTGTGGAAATAGCAAAAAAACGACGTCCCAGCCCTCGCCTGGGCCTCCATCCACCAGCGCCCCGCGCACAAAGGAGGCCCCGGCGCGGCCGCCGTCGCCCCGTGACCGTTAACGCCTCGGCGGCAGCGGGGGCGGCGCCCCCGCTGCCGCCGAGGCGTTAACGGTCACGGGGCGACGGCGGCCGCGCCGGGGCCTCCTTTGTGCGCGGGGCGCTGGTGGATGGAGGCCCAGGCGAGGGCTGGGACGTCGTTTTTTTGCTATTTCCACAAAACGCCCGTTTTTTTCTTTTTTTTTTTTTTT